>CABHPQ010155858.1:0-33986 GCA_902168405.1 Peromyscus aztecus | reverse complement strand
TAGGGAAGTGGGGGAAGGCGATATATCCTCAGAGCTTTCCCTCAGTGATGCACTTCCTCCAGCAAGGCCATGCTCCTAACCCCCCCCCCCCCCGCCCCCCCAACAGAGTCACCAACGAGGAACCAAGTGTTTAAATTTTTGAGCCTGTGGGGGACATTTTCCATTCACACCACCACAGGGGAGCACTCCTTACTCCAGTCACACTGAGGGGAGCACTCACGGCTTCTCTTCAGCACACCTTGGTTGCCAGCATCACGACTCTTGCCCTCTGGAGCCATGCTAAGCAAAACAAGGACCACTTCGCTGGGCATGGTGGCCATACCTGGAACCCTAGCACCTGGAAAGTGGAAGCAGGAAGATCAAGACCAGTCTCAGCTGCCCAGTGAGTTCAAGGTCAGCCCGAACCACAGGGGACCTTGTCTCAAAACAACAAGAAATTAAAATTAAAAAAAACAAAACAAGAGTCATTTGAATGCCAGTACTGGGATAAGATAGTAGATTCCACAACCAAGATGGAAGGCACAGATGCCCAGAATGGCAGGGAAACTCACACCCTGAACATAACAGAGTGTGGAAGCTTGACGGTATGTCAATCCATTCGGAAGAGGTCAAAGCCAGAAAATTATGAATTACTTCTTTTAAATTTTTATTATTTTTTAAATTAATTTTCATTTTATGCATATGGATGCTTTGCCCACATGTATGTCTGTGTACTACATGCATGCCGGATGCCACCAGAGGCCAGAAAATCCTCTGGAAGCAGAGTTGTGACCCACTGTGTGGGTGTTGGGAACTGGGCCTTATTCACTTGAGGGGAGCACTTCCCCGATTCTCGCCTCCGGAAGTGCAGCTAGCATTCTCACTGAGCCATCTCAAGAGCCCCCACATTTATGAGTCCTGTGTGTGCATACATGTCGTGTGTGTGGATGTGTGCCAGCTGTGGAGGTCAGAGGTTAACCCGATGAAGTCAGCTCTCTGCTTCCACCTTCGGGGATTAAAATCAGGCCACTAGGCAGGCACCATTACCCACTGAACCATCTCACCAGTTCCTGGATTATTTGTTTCTGGAACTTCTTCTTGGATGTTTTCGGGTGGCCGCTGGCCACAGGTAACTGAATGGGAAAGTTCACCCGAGGGGGCTGTGGCAGCTGGCTCTCACTGGCAGTTCCCTGCAGACAGAAACAGGACATCTTTTCATGTGTCTATCAGCCATCTGCATGCTTGATTGCTGAGGTGTCTGCTCATCTTTCTGCCTGTGTTATAAATGCATCGTTTTCTACTGTTACACGTTAAGAGTCCTTTGTATGCACAGACAACAATCCTTTCTCAGCTTTGTCCTTTGCAGTTATTTTCTGCCAGCCTGTGGCTTCTCTTATTTGCCTGGCTTTGGCTGTCCTCATAGTGTTTAAATCCTCATATGACTTTTGGTAAACCCATGCCCCCTCTGCCCAACTCTGGGAAATAGGGGACGAACTCTCCACTAGGTTGTGGTGGATGACGTGAGACTTGATCCCCAGCACAGAGCTTGAACCATGGGGCTGGAGTGTGTTGCCCACAGACCAGGAAAGCCCCAGGCCTTCACAGGAGGTTGTTTGCCAGGAAGACTCTTGTATGTAGTGATTTAGTAGTTCTAGGTGGGGCAATGAAGTTGACCCTAGGGTGATTATGGGCCCAGACACATGATTTAAGGAAGGACTGTTTGCTCTGCCTAAAACAGCTCTGACCCCACAGACCTCTGGCCTCGGCTCACACTAAACCTTTTCTGAAGCCGCTCTAGGCCACAGTGTGAGGCCTCAAAGCCTCCCATGGCACTGAAAACACCTTTCCCTGGGGTCTCTGCCCAAATCCACCTTCGTCATTAATTGTTGGCTCGGTTGGGAAGCAGCCATGAGGGGGCGCCCTTACTCCACTGTGCAACAGAACGCTGCACGAATTGGCCTCAATCTCATGCCCCAGACCTCCTGAGAGCCCCACTCAGAGCCCCTAGAAAAGGCTGCCCTGCCCACATGCACAAAGAGCTTTGTGGTGGCTCCAGGCCATCCTGCAGAAACCATATGATCTCAAAAGGCCACCAAATTAGAAACTTTCAAGAGAACAGCTTGACTTAGGAAACTCAGGAGAAAAAAAGGAAGCCTGGGGCTTTCAGAGAAGCTCAAGGCCTAAAACCACGTGTACATTTTCTCACTGTTCATATGTTGCTCCAAACTTCTCTAAATGTTACGCCAAGAAGCCAGAGGCCACCTGTTACCTCGGCTGCAGTCCAAACCCTGGTTAATAGCATATCTGAGTGGCTTAGGTAAAACACCCCGGGTATCCGTGTGCTGGGGATACCCCCCTCTGCCCACCACAAACCAGCAGCAAGTTAGCTTTGCACCCATCAGCATTTTGAGAAGCACTTAGCAAGCAGCTGTGTACCACTGTTATTGGAGCAACACTATGCAAGGACCGGGTGGAGCTTGGACACCTGCTGACAGCATGCACCCCTGCACACCTGCAGACAGCATGCACCCCTGCACACCTGCAGACAGCATGCACCCCTGCACACCTGCAGACAGCATGCACCCCTGTAGACAGCATGCACACCTGCACACCTGCAGACAGCATGCACCCCTGCACACCAGCAGACAGCATGCACTCCTGCACACCTGCAGACAGCATGCACCCCTGCACACAGCTTGCACTCCTGCACGTGTGTTCTCTATAGAGGAATCCTCGCACAGACACGGTGCTCTGTCGCAGAGTCTGCCAATGGCAACTGGGACAGCCCAGGCAGCTTCAAGAAGGCCAAGTGGGGAGGGTGCCCCTCAGAGGACTTGCAGTCAATAGCAGTAGCCTGGATACACATGCATAGCGCTGCAAGCATAAAATGCTGGGTGCCAAACTGTTCAAAAGCCAAATATCCACTGGGGCTGGAGAGATGGAGAGTCCAGCAGTTAAGAGCACTGGCTGCTCTTCCAGGTGAACTCAGGTTTAATCCCCATCACCCACTGGCTGCTCACAATTTTCTGTAACTCCGGTCAGTCGTAGGGGACCTGATACCCTCTCTGGCCTCTCTAGACACAAGACATAACCACAATGCACAGCTGTAGAGGCAGACAAGGCAGCCATGCACATGAAATTGAATATTTAATTAACTGAAGAGCTACTGACCGCACTTTCAGGCTGTGCACTTCCACCTGTCTCCTCTTAGATCAAGAAGGCCTCACAGCCTAAGATCTCAGGTGTCGTCGTCCCCCCCCCAGGAACCCTGCCATGATGCCGTTTACAAGCCTCTGGTTGCTTTAATTGAGCTTCTGATGAAGTAGCTGTTACTCAGCTATAAATATGTGACAACAAAGGATGATGGGGTATCATGATTTGAATTAGAAATGTCCCCAAAGGCTTATGTATTTAAAAGCTTGTTGCCACTGTTTGGGGAAGCTTTGGAACCCTTAGAAGTGGAGCCTTTGCTGGGGAAAGTCCATCACTGGTACGTCACTTGGGGCGGGGCTTTGAGGTTTTATGGCCTGGTCCTACTTCCTTCCTGTTCTCCCTGTCTACCTCCCAACTACCAGGCTGTCCTGGTACCATGCCTTCCCCACCATGACAGATGATCTCCTTTGGAACTGTAAGCCAAAATAACCCTTTTTCTCCTCAAAATTGTTCTTGGTCTTCGTGTTTTATCATGGTAACAGAAAAGTAACTGATACAGTAGAGAAAAAGACAAAGAACTTGACAGTGAAAAACTTGACCAGCGGACTTCAGCCATGCAGCCAACATCAGCAGCCCTGTGACAGCCTGTGCCCATGGTCCTCCTGCCCTGGACCCCACAGCTTGAGTCCAATTACGAGGATGACTCCTGACAAACCCCAACTATAGGCATCATATGATTCATTCCCAGTCCTCAAAGCTGCTGAGATCCAGCCAAGATCACGTAGAGTCAGCTGTGGTACTCTGGGAGGGGTCTACGATGTTCTAAAGCAGGCACGTGATCTTCATCAATGTTCCCTAGCATAAGAGATCCAAGCTAGCCTTCCCTAGCATAAGAGAGCCAAGCTAGCCTTGAACTCACTCTAGCTGAAGATGGCTTTGATCCTGATCCTTCTGCCTTCATCTCCCAAGTACTGAGATTATTGTGTATAACACCCGACCACCACGCCCAGTGGAGTTAGGGACCAATCCAACTCTCAAGGAGTTGGCTCCTTGGAGTAGAAGGAAACAGGAAGTAGTGAATATGAAACTCAGAATCCTCTGACAGGAGCTGGGCTAATGCCCCATCCTCAGACTGCTTCCACAGAGGGAGAACAGCTCCTGCTCTTGGAGCCTCTTCCCCAGGGGGAAAAAAATGCCTGTTGCCACAAGGACAGTGAACGTCACCATCAGAGTGGACAAACCCAGAGGTGAGATGGAGAAAGGTAAAGGGTCACAATCCCACGGGTGACATTTCTAAATCTGTGCAGAGAAGATGAACCGGACAGCACAGTGTAGTATTCTCTGAAGTGAGTGAACCAACCGAGCTCCAGCTGCTCTCTGAATATAGAGGACAGTCAAGTCGGGGATGGGGAGAAAAGTAACATGTAATCTCTCATAAGTGGAGCCCTTGAAAGTTGACCTCACAGAGAAGCTGAGAGTAAGATACGGAGAGGGTAGAAGAAGAACAGTCGGTGAGGGGTGCAATGTGATTGAGCAGGGGCTGTTCTGGTGTGTCATGGCATAGTACACAGGGGTGGAGGGTAACCGATATGGTGCATTTGCATGTCTCAAAGTAGCCAGAAAAATTAGAATGTAGTCAGCTTGGAAGAACAAGAAAAGCTAAGATACTGTAGCAACCCTGTGTTGATCACTCCCAGTGGCAGTTTAAAGATGTCCCCATAGTCTCAGCATTTGAACACTCGGTCCCCAGTAGGTGGCACTGTTTGAGTAGATTGAGGAGGTGTGGCCTTGCTGGAGGAAGTGTGTCACTGGAGGTGGACCTTGAGAGTTCAAAGCCTATGTGCCGCTTTCTGATTCGCTCTCTCTTTGTGCTTGCAGATCAAAGGGTGAGCTCCGAGCTTGCTGCTCAGGCCGCCATGCCTGCAGCTGACTGTCACACTTCCCACCATGATTCATGGCTATCATTCATGGCTCTGGAACGGTAATCCCACAGAAAAGTAAAAAATACACAACCCAATGAAAACACAAATCAAACCATCATGCTGCAGTAGAGTGCTGGTCAGCACATACAGGGCCCTGGTTCTCCATTCCCAGCACGGAAAGAGTAACTCATATATAGGACAAATATTACGTGTTAATCAAAAATTATTTTAAGCCATCTAATCCTAGCTACTAAGGAAGCTGAGGCAGAAAGATGTCAAGTCCAAAGCCTGTCTAGGCCACTTAGTGAGACCTGATCTGAGTGTAAAAAAGACAAAGAGGAAATAGCCTAACAGTAGAATGCTTGCCTTGCATGCACAAGGCCCTAGATTCAATCCCACTTCTGCCTAAATAAATAAAGTGAAAAGCGTGTATGTATCTATTTTTTGTTTGTTTGTTTGTTTTTGAGACAAGGTTTCTTTGTGTGGCCTCAGACCAGCTATATAAAAGCCAGGATGTCCCCATGGGGCTCTACTGGACCAGGGGGCCTTAGCCACACTGGGGAGACGGGAGTCAGGGGAGCAATTCAGTGGGGGCTGCAGAGCTTGAGCCACCATGAAGGGTGGGAATCTTGCTTCTCCTGGAATGTAGTGGGGCAGGGATGGATGACCAGCATGGCGGGGAATGCTTCTGTAACTGGAGCTGTGGAAGGAAGCCACAGAGACTGCCTGGAAGTGCAACTTGACACCAACTGCTGGTCAGCTGGCAGTCAAACACTACTAGGGGGCATGTTCCCCATTGGAAGTACTGATGGATGCAGCTGAGACATTGCCCCAAAGCAGTCCTGGGGGCCTAATGCAGATCCAGGGTTAGTAACTATGAGCTTGCAGGATGACCCAGACTGAGGGGGAACAAGGGCAGGTGCTGCCAGCCAGGGAGTGACCTATACCTCCAGGGTGCCCCTGAGGTGCTTGTCATTAGGACTCCATCTAGCCTTTTGCCCTGCAAATGGATGTCACAGCAGAGCTGCTAACTCTGGGACTCCAAAGACCAGAGAGATGAGGGGGAGACAGGTAGGCCAGTAGCAAGGAAGCAACTTCTGCTACACTCCTGGGGAGAGGGGACAGTGAGAAGGGAGGGCAGAGAGAAAGCCACAGGGTGATGACCCTCCATGAGAGCTATGACAGTAGGATTTGCTTGGCTTGTGTCTGTTTTGTTTTGTTTTCTTAAGATTTATTCTTTCTTATGTGAGTGCTTTAACTGCATGTGTGCATGTGTACTGTGTGTGTGTGGTGCCCACAGGGACCACAAGAGGGCATCAGATCCCCGGAACTGGAGTTACAGATAATTGTGAGCTGCCATGTGGGTCCCTTAAGCACTAAAGTCATCTTTGCAGCTCCCATGCTTATTGTTTTCCTCTCAAAAATTATTTGGGTCCAGCCCTAATAATCTCCTTCCCAGGGCCCTGAAGAGATAGATGCTGCTTATGGTGGAGGCAACATGCAGGAAAATAGTCTAAGTGCACTGGGTTCTTCTGTCTATCCACTTTCTTTCCCGAAGGTAAAATTCTATCCACACAGCTTCAGTTCTGTTCTCACACTCAGCTCCTCTGTCCCTTCTCTTCCTGTCCTCTCACAGCCCTAACTAAGCTCCTTTGCTTTTGATCTCATCTTCGTCCTCAGTCCCTCCATCCATGCTCATTCCTTCCTTTCCTATTCTCCTGACCTGACCTGATCCACCTACCATCTGCAAAAACTATGCCTTGTTCTTTCCTCTCCAGCCATGTACCTCCGCTCAGAGCTAGGAATACTGCCTCAATCCTCCTTCACCCGGTATGCAAAAAAACCCTTTTGTCCTGAGTCAATTGCTCTGGAATGCCATTTGGCCTGAGAGAAGAAGGAGAGGCTGAGCTTCATTTGCATAAGAAATAAAGCTATACATCTACACATCCACCTGTCTCCTAGGAGACAGGTATTGTCTCTGTAAGGGTGTTACCTTAGTTCAGATCAGCAGTAGGTCTGAGAAGCTTACACTATTTGCCTTTATGGCCTAGGCATTATGAGTGCACAAGAAACTGATAGCAGGAAATATCTGATATATTAAAAAGCCGAATAACACCAAATATTCCTTGATACATGGCTTCCTCCAGAAGGGTTCCTTGGTCCTTCTAGGTATAGCTTTATCATATACAGCTGAATTCTTACTACATTCCTGCAGCTCATAACATTTTCCTTTCTTAAAAAATTTTAGAATGTGTGTGTGTGTGTGTGTGTGTGTGTACTAGAGCACATGTGGTGCAGAGGAGGTCAGAGGACAACCTGTGGGAGTCAGTTCTCTTCTTCCACCATGTAAACCTGGGAATCAAACTCAGGTCATCAGGCTTAGTAGCAGTTTCCTGTGGGATGTCCTGTATGCTGTAAATATATGTTGCTATGATTGATTGATAAATAAAATGCTGATTGGCCAGTAGCCAGGCAGGAAGGATAGTGTAGATAGGACAAGGAGGAGGAGAATTCTGGGAGGCAGAAGGCTGAGGCAAGGAGTCGCTGCCAGCCACCACGATGAGGAGCAGGATGTAAAGCACCGGTAAGCCACAAACCACATGGCAAAGTATAGATTAATAGAAATGGGTTAATTTAAGATAGAAGAACTAGATAACAAGAAGCCTAAGCCATTAGGCCAAACAGTTTAAATAATATAAGCATCTGTGTGTTTATTTTATAAGTGGGCTGTGGGACTGCCGGGGCTTGGCAAGAGCTGGAGAGAAACTCTGAGGCTACAGCAGTTCCCTTTACCCACTGAGCCATTTGCTGGCCCTCCTGCCTGATTTTTGCTTTGTTTAGTTTTAAAATTTCAACCACAGCTTAAAACCAGGAGAATTTACATCAAAATATAATTTGCAAACATGTCTTAAAGGAGAATTCCCAGCCCAGGTTCTGCCTACCACTCACAGTAAGAAAGTATTTCCTATCCCCAGCCAGAGCTGGTGGCCCAATCACATGTGTGCCCAGACACCCACAACGCTGTTACCATGTGTGAATACTCAGCTATGTCTGTGCTATCTTTACCATTTGGTTTTCCTGTGTAGTACTGGGGATCAAACCCCGAGCCTCACACATACCAACCAAATGCTCCACCACTAAACTACATCCTCAGTCCCCTACCCCCATCTTTTTTTTTAACTCTTTTGGACAGGGTTACCCCTAATTCTCAATCCTCCTGCCTCAGTGTCCCAAGTAGTTGGGATTACAGATCATCTCAACCTAGCCCATTTTCCATCCCAAGTAGTTGGGGTTACAGATCTGATCGACCCAGCCCAGTTTCCATACCATCGTTAATATATTGTCTGCTGCTCACCACCTGTAACTGTTCCAGACTGTTCCTAGAAAGAAAATCCCGTCTTGGGGGACACAGAGCCATGTTGGCATGCCCACTCTGACCCTCGCTGTAGACCTTAGGCACATTCCCTCTGCTCCCAGGGCCTTTGTTTCCCACATTTTCATAGTTGCCTCCTTGGCTAAAGCCTAACAGAGCCGAAATTCACACAAACTCAAAGAAAAATGTGTCTCCTTCAGCCCCACCCAAGACCACTCTAGACCTGCCGCCATCACACCCAAGGTGACCAGATAAGCAGGTAGGGTCCACATCTGAGAAGGGAGCAGCAGGAGGAAGCAAGTGTGGGCAGGAGGAGAGGCGGGAACCGTCATAGAAAAGGCCAGCTAGCTGACCTGTGGATCTCACTCCATGCTCCTCAGCTGGGCTGGGACCCTGTGACATTCTGGCACTGATGCCAAATGTCAGTGTTTTACAAAAGGAAGGAGACAAAGAGGCTGAATAAGCTTTTTGTGCTATTTGATCATTTTTAATAATGCATATGTACTATTCTTATAATTAAACAGCAAAAAAAAAAACTTTATAAAATGACTTTTTTCTTTTTTCTTTTTTTGAGACAGGGTTTCTTTATGCAGTCCCAGCTGGTGGAACTCCCAATGTAGACCAGACTGGCCTGGAACTCATAGAGATCCGCCTGCCTCTGCTTCCCCAGTGCTGGGATTAAAGGCATGCACCCTCAGACCTAGCTGGGTTTTTTTGTTTTGTTGGTTTGTTGTTTTGGGTTTTTTTAATTGAAGAGCACAGTGGAACCAGGAATGAAATGTCATCTTTAGCCGTGGAGTAGAGTTCTGAAGCCCCTTGTGGCTGTGTCCAGTCTGTGGGCCATCATCCAGCCTTAGGTGACCTTGACCTGTACCCATCGCCTGCTGGGGTACATCTCCTTCCTTCCATGTCAAAGACTCAAGACCAACCATGTCAGCATGATTATGTTAAGTTACAGAGTCACAGCAAAAGCCACTCCGGAGTGGCACAGCTGCCCAGATGCCACCTGAAGGGACGGGCACCTCATGGGGCAAATGTGGTGAAGAAGATGTACATCTTGGCCAGGAAGGTAGTGACAGAGCCTTGCCGCCACAGCTTCATCTCTACATCCAGGGCAAAGTCCCGTGGCTCCAGGACAGACCTCTGCAGGGATACCACACCAGTGTAGGCATTGAGTCTGCTTGTGACAAAGTAGCCCTCCTCATTACCCTTGGTGATGGTCAGGGAGATGGTGTCCCCAGCAAAGGCGGGAGCAGGGCCGATGCGGAAGATGTGTGCGGGTACCAGTAGGCCAGTCTGGAAATTGAGCTGGTAATGTGTGATGCGAGCCGGCGAGGTCTGGCACTCCGTGATATCCTGGCATGTGGTGCGCTCACATTTCCTGTGAAGGAAGGATGCTTGGTCAGTGGCTGACTGGGGACCCTCACTCCCATCCCAGAGATGGGACAGACCCCAGCAGTTGGCCCAGGAACTGGTAGACCAGAGATCAAATGTGAGCTCTACCCAGGGGAGTTCAGCCTCAAGTAAATCACTCAACCCTCTGGGCCTCAGTTTCCACAGCTGTGAGATGGTCTCCCAGGGGTGTGTGGTTGACAGTGACCGGCACAGGGTCCCAGCAGGACTTTTTTTTTAATCCATGTTTGTTCCTTCCTTTCTTCCCCTTCCCTCTTCCATCACCCTCCCCCCCAAGCTTCCTGATACTACCTCAATGTTGCCTGCTGGCAGCCACACTCCACTCTTGCAGTGATGGGTGTTATCACTTCAAGTTAAAGTCAGCTTAAGTTCTGCAGCTCCCTCACCTGGTGGCCTGCACTAAGGAGGCCACAGCCCAGGCTACCCTAGGAAGAGGCTGAGGGGTGAGGCATGGAGGCCTCAGTCTACAACCTGGTGAGTGCCTGGAGGATCCTGCAAATGCAGGCCAGCAGCCAGATGATGGGGCAGGGACAGGGACAGCTTGATGGGGTGCTCAGGAGACCCCAACCGGAGTCCTCATGAAGCTGCACCATGAGGCTGCTCTGGTTGCAGGTCCCCAGAACCCCCAAGGAGGTAAAGAGTATCTATAAAAAGGGATCAAATGCCAGGGAGTTGTTAATACAGTAGGTAATACATGACGTGTGTGTGTGTGTGTGTGTGTGTGTGTGTGTGTGTGTGTGTGCGCGCGTGTGTAGGGAGGTGAGGCTGTGAACTGAAGTTTCCAGCAAATACTATGTCTGTGTTAAAGATTCTACAAGGCTGATTAACTGATTGACTTCATAAAACTGTTTCCATGAACATGCTCTTTGAGGCAACCTTAAATCATGTTCCCCGGCCATGGTCATTTATATCTGGCTCCAGATCAAACTTACTCCCTTTGAGTAAGTGACAGCCCTCTTTTTGCATGGACAGTTCTCTATTTCACTTCATAGTGCTTTATAGGAAAGGGTAGGAGGTGGCCATGGCAGGAACCACCTGCCATTCGGCCTGAGGCACAGAGGCAGCGAAAGGCGCTGGATCACACCCGGGCTGAAGGCACTCACATTTCCGAGACACGGACATAGTTTGGTGGGCACTCGAAGCGCAGGCAGCGGAAACTGCCCTGGATGTTGTAGCAGGTCTCGGCCTCAGAGCAGTTGTGGGTGCCCAGTGCACACTCATCCAGGTCTGGGAGGGGAGAGTAGAGCTGTTAGGAGAGTCCTCGTGACAGAGGAACCCAGCCTGGACCACTCCCACCCACACTGGAGGCCTGGGTCCCAGATAGCTATGTGTGACCTAAGAGCACAGCTCACGTAGAGTCCCATCTCACTCACCCCCACACGACAGCAGTGGGTCCCCACCCTGCTTCTCAGGTTCTCAGAATAAAGTTCAAGGTGCCCTGCTGCACATCAAGCCCAACCATAAACTGGGGTGCAGCCTAGTGCGGGGCTAACTCCAGCACCCACAGCCACCAACCTGAATGCAGAGCAATCTGCCTGCCCTTCCTGTGTCTAAGGCACTCTTCCCTTGAGACACACAGGAGCAGGAGAGCTAGTCACTGAGACCCACAGGTCCACTCACTACACAACAAGGCCACCCAGGCTCCGAGTCCCAAGCCTCTCCTGAGGGGGAGTCAGGGCCCCTCCCATGGCCACCTTGCCTTGCTGGCTTGGCTTGCCCAGAATTTTGTGGTCAATGACACTAACCTCAGAATCGTAGCTTAGAATCCAGCTCAGAGGGACAGTGAAAGTCACAGGTCTGGTCCATCCCAGGACTGTCTCCTCTGAAGCAAACCTGACAAACTACTAAAGCTGGGGCTTGCTGTGTCCCCAGTGACAGGAGCCACCTCCCCTATTTCCTGATGCGCACCGCTGTGACAGGGACATCAACCTTCACAAGACTAGTGCTGACTTTCCTGTGACTCTTCCCTGCATCTGGCCTGTGGACCACACACTTTCCTGTCCCAACCTGACCCTGGACAGAGTATGGCAGAGATTGGAGGACAGTAGCTCAGGTCTCTGAGGCTCTGCTTCCAGTATGCTCATAGACAGTCCCCTGCCTCCTCACACCAGAGCAGGATGCAGATTCAAGGCCAAGCCTGGAAGATTCTACACTGGCATGAGTGGCAAGAAGCCCATCATCTTCTTCCTCCCAGGTCTGGATGTGGAGACTATTGCCCTGAGCACAGCTGTTCTGAGCACATGGGATTAGTGCTGCTCTCCAAGCATGAGGCAGTTCACAGCACACGGCACAAGCACAGAGGTGCCCAAGGCCTGGCGAAGTGGAGGCTGGCACAGAGGTGCCCAAGGCCTGGCGGAGTGGAGGCTGGCACAGAGTTGCCCAAGGCCTGGCGGAGTGGAGGCTGGCACTCACCCTTGCAGGACCTCCCGTTGGCCATCATCGTGTAGCCCTGCTCTGGGCATGCACACTGGTAACTCCCGGGCACGTTGACACAGCGGAAGGTGCAGAGAATGCCAGCGCCCTGTGCACACTCATCGATGTCTGCCAGAAAGGGTCAGCTGGTGAGCCTCGGCTGTCCACAGGCACGGCTGGGAATCCCAGGGGCCCATTTACAAGGGAAGACAAGAAGGCTCTAATGGTGGGTGTGAACTGCTCAAAACCTCATAGAAGATGGGAACTAGAACTGGAGTGTGTCTCACACAACAATGTGTGCTACTGATCATGATGGTATCAGCCAAGGCCTATTCAGGTGCCAGCCTGACTTGGGTGATGTCCTCCTGTTGAGATCATCTCACTTTACAGTAGAGGAACCTTAGGTTAGAGTGGAGAGACCCAAGGTCCCACAGCAGGAAAACTGTAGGCTGGGATATGAACTCAGACCCAACACCAAATCCTCTGGGATCCCAGGACACGGGAAAAGGTCCCTTCTTCGTGAGAGTCCTTGGAGAGGACAGGTGCCCACCTGTGCAGCTATGCCCATCCTCTGCCAGCTGGTAGCCCTGGCGACAGTAGCACTGATAGGAGCCATAGATGTTGGCGCACTCCTGGCTGCAGCGCTGGTTCTCACACTCATTCACATCTGCGGGGACACAGTCTCCATCACAGTGGGTCCTCCCAGCCCGTGTACTGGGCTGGGCTGGCTCACCAGTATCCTTGCTTGGACAGACAGGTATTTCTTTCAGCCCCCCTTTGAAGAGGGTGGGACCAGTCAAGCCATTCAGCAAGGGCAGGTCCTCTGGCCCCAGGACAAAGCCAAGGCAGAGCCTGGTGCTATCCTGCTGGAACAGATGACTCCAGTCACCTAGGCCACCAAGAGCTGGCACTGCGTGGGGTGAGGGGGAGGGTGCAGGAGCTGGTGTGGGGTGAATCAGGAGGGCTAGTTCAGGGCTTCCTTGGAGCATGTGGGTACACTGAACGTTTCAGATTAGACTGTGCCAGGTCTGCACTGGACTTGGGGAGACAGCCATGAACAAGGCAGACAAAATCTTCACCTGGAAAAGCTAGCTCACACATGGAGAGAAGAGGGGAGGAGAAAGAACGGAAAACCAGGCAATCAGCATGCCTAAGTATGTCAAGTGGCACGGGGGAAACATCAGAGAAATGGGAAGGGTGTCTCATGGTGGTCCTGTGGTGGGCTACAGCCTTATATAAAGTGATCAGAGAGGATGTGAACAGAGGGACAGGGCCATGTGACCATCTGGATTCTCCAGGTAGAGGGCACAGCATGTGCAAAGGCCCTGAGGCGGGAGCTTGTTGAGTGTTTTTAAGGAACATCCAGGAGGCACAGGTGGCTAGGGCAGAGGGGCTGGGGGGAATGTAAAAGCGGGCAAGCCATGCCTGACCGTGTCTAATTCTTGAAACTCATGTCATTCACAAAAGACAAGCCATGTATCAATATGTGTGTCTAATTCTTAAAACTCGTGTCATTCACAAAAGACAAGCCATGTATGTATCAATATGTGGCTTGTCCATTCTGCTGGGCTGAGCTTCTGGGAGGCAATTCATGCTCAGTTCACCTCCACATCTCCAACACTCAGCAGTGGGAGCACAGAGGCGAATGTAGGAATTGTGCCTAGGCAAAATGCTGGGGAGGTAGAAGCCCTGTCCGCTCCAAGTTGCCCATGCCCAAACTAGTATGAGGCATGCCCACAGTATAATGTCCCCAATGGGTAAGGGTGACTGTCCTGTGTCCTGCCACAGCTAAGCCCAGCCACACACAGCAGGGCCAAAGGACCAGGAGTCCCACCGAGGTCTCTGCAGATTTGTCCCACGTAGACGAGCGTGAGGAAGGCAGTGCTAAGAAAATGGGGCCAGAGATGCATGCCATGGCCTCTCAGCTGAGGCCCGGCTTCTCACTGAGCTGCCTCATGACTTCCTTCCCCAGCAGACCTTGGCCAGCTGCACTAGGGGCATCTGTGGGAACAGGGTGCCATCACTGCCCCAGCTACACGTCCATCACACTTGAGAAGACTTGAACCACAGCCATAGTCCGTGCCCACACTTGATTTAGCTCAGTGTGTACTTCAAGGCTTATGCCACCAGCAATGTGCAAGTAGCAGCTAATTTTACGTTCATACTGAAATTCCTGGTTTCTGAAAAGGCAGAAAAATGAGACTGCCCTGGACCTTCCTGCTTGGTGGCATCATCCATGGGAACCATGTGACCATTGCTCCCTCACAGCTCCTGAGCTCTCATGGTTGCCCTGTGCCACCTTGGCAGCAAACTCAAAGGCTGTCTGTCCAGTGGGAGCCAGGTGCATGGGGTCAGAGGCCAGGGGTCAGAAGTCAGGGTGGGCAGTACCTTCACAATGCTTTCCGTCTGCGGCCAAAATGAAGCCAGTAGCACAGGAGCAGCGGTAGGAGCCGGGTGTGTTCTCACACGTGTGCTGGCACAGGCGCCCCGGTGAGACCCAGCATTCATTCACATCTGTGGGGAGACAGTGAACAGCAGCCGCGGGGTGGGCAGCCAGCAGGGGAGTGGTCAGAAGCAGAGTTACCCAGAGTAAAGGGTGCAGAGGCAAGGAGGACAAGATTATAAGAGGGCTAGAGCACAGAATCAGAGCCAAGAGGAGCGGGGATAGCTTGAAAGCTGACATCCAGGAAGGCCCAGGCCAGAAAGCTGAAGGGGCACAGAGGGGCAGGCTCTTTGCTCCCAGGGGACCTCAGACCCCAGCACCCCTTACCGATGCAGGTCCTGCCAAAGGCATCCCTCTGGAAGCCAGGCTTGCAGTCACAGCGGTAGGATCCAGGGAGGTTGTGGCACAGCTGGCCCTCGCCACAGCGGTGCACACCTGTTTCACACTCATTCACATCTGTGGGGCAGGCAAGCAGGATACCCTGAGGTCTGGATGGTCCCTCTACAGGGCCTCTCTTGGGCAAAGAGCTAGATGAGGAGGCTTTGTGGATTCAGGGAGGCTCCAACCTTACCCACACATTCGGAGCCATCCTCATTGGCATGGTAACCACGCCTGCAGATCAGTGGGTTCCTCTGACATGTGTAGGAGCCCACTGTGTTGACGCAGCTGAATCCTGAGCGGCAGGGCTCCAGTAATGATGTGCATTCATTGATGTCTGCAGGAGGGACAGGGTGATGGAAAGCCTGTCTCACCCCTCCTATGCTATGCTCATCTGGCCAGCTCTGGGCTTTAGGCCTAGGCCATCCCACCCCTGAACCCTGGTACCTGAGAGTCCCACCTCTAGAAGCCAGAGCCACTGGGTTGACTATAATCTGTACACATCTGTCCAGTGGAATAGCTAAAGTAAGGGGAAGGCAAGGCTGCTCAGGGGTAACTAGAATGGCAGGCCTCTGCACTTGCTTTTCCAGCAGTGCCTACAGTACCAAGAAATCAGGGACCTGCCAGCTGCTCCCCCCAGCTCTGCAGATCACACACACACACACACACACACACACACACACACACACACACAGCCCCACTACCTGCCACACACTGTCCCTAATGTTTTCTAGTGCTAGCTTGCTTCCTTCCTCAGGCCACTGGCCAGTGTCACCTCAAGGAGACCCTCCTGGTTGGTCATGGATTGTTTATTATTTATCAAGGTATACACGAATTACTGATGTTTTTATGAACACGGCTGCCTATTTGGTCTCCTCCCCACTAAACAGTTCAGCAAATGCTATGAATACCCCCATCTAGAACCCTGGAACACAGTAGGTACTCAGGAAATGCTGCCCACAATGAACCATCGAGGAGCTGTGTGGATATGTAAGAACCTCCCCTCCTTGCCAACTCTGGCCTGGAGGGGTGGTCCCTGGGCCCACAGGGTCCCAAGGATCCCATGTGCCCTGGGGCATGGTGGTGGTAGACACTAAAGGCAACACTTTGGCAACACTCAGGCCGGCAGGGAGAACCTCCAGAATTTTGGTGAAGCTTCCGGCAGGCAGATCCCCCTCCGCCATTTGGTCTCCTTGTGATACGCTATTGTCAAGTGGACTGCCTGTCACCTGACCAGTCTTGCCTCTCTGTGTCATTGTCCCTTCTGCCACCCGTGTTCTGACAGGAGCCAAGTCAGCAGCTCAAGGGGTGACATCTCAGACCTTCTCAGGACAATGAGGCCAGCCTCCGTCACACTGGACGTCCCTACCCTAAGCATGGCGTGGAGCTGATCTAGAAGACCTCAGCCGCGGTCTCTGACAGTGAAGGTACCTGTGGGTTTCACTTCAGGCAGGAACCCTGTGACATTGCATCACAGACAGTCCTTCCTGTCAGTGGGGTCAAAAACACACGACCTGCGTTCTTCCAGTGTGGTCCCACAAGACGGTAAACTGAGGCCCTCGGGACCCCAGGAGCCACAGGCCACAGCCCACTTACCCACGCAGTTGCCCTCAGGGTCCTGCAAGAAGCCGTCCATGCAGCGCTGCCGGGCCTGGCAGTAGAAGGAGCCTTTGGTGTTCTGGCACAAGAAGCCTGGCTGGCAGTTGTGTGTGCCTGTCACACACTCGTCCACGTCTGCCACACAGAGGTTGGACATCAGGGGTGGCAGGCAGGTGGGCCCCAACCTCACATCCAGCAACCCTGCCACACGTCCCCCATCTTCACACCACGGTAATCTCAGCAGTCACAAAGGTCTGCATCCCAGCAAGGTGGCAGGGACGAGACATTGGGGAGGCCCATGTCCCAGGAGTGAAAATGACATAACCACATGACCCGAGCTTCTTCATGGTCCCCACCACTATTCAACATCCCGAGCTCCTCCATGCCCCGAGCTCTTCCATGCCCGAGCTTCTTTATGGTCCCCACCACTATTCAAAGCACATGAGGTGATTTGATTTATGTCATCCTCACAGCAACACCAGGAAGTAGATCCTGGAGCTAGCCCATCTTTCTGTGGGGGAAACTGAGGCACAGGCAGGCTTCCATGGCTACAGAGTGTCAGGCAGTCTGGCTCCCTCTCATTCATCACACCACACTCGTGAGAAGAGGACAGAAACACGCACGAGAGAGGGGCAGAGGGGTTCACACCTGGGGCCCTTGCCACGATCCTTCCATCAAGTCAGAGGCCTCTAGGCTTGCGCTTCCCTGTGTCCAAAACGCCCTTCCAGGTAGGCTCCCGCCATCTGGGTCTCAACTACACTCTCCCTTTTATGGAAACCTTTATAGACCCACACTAGAGACACACCCTCCCACCTCCCATGGTCACTCTGCCATCTCGATAGTCCCCCATCCCCTACCACAAGGTCACAGAAAGGTCACCTCACACCAGTGCCGGGACCCAGAATCCCATCTGGTATTAAAAGAAGCTTGAGAAATACTTGTTAAGATACTTAGAAACAACAACAACAACAACAACAAAACTTCTCTTCGAAAGCTAGACTTTTCCGGTGAAAGGAACATGAACAGTCTTCTGTGGGGTTCTATTTCAGCGTGCAGACAGGGGAACTGAGGCACAGCGAAGGGAAAGACTGGCATAGAGGCCAGCAGGCGGCAGGAAGGCCAGGGCCAGATGCTGGCCTTGTCCCAACACCCATCCCTAACCTCAGACCCCTCTGCTCCAAACACCCCCATCCCAACGACAGGAAAGTCAAGTACGGGAATGTGGGGGAAGAGACGGTGGCGGGGGAGTGGGGGAGTACGTCCCTGGGGTGCAGAAGTGGGGCTGGACCTCAGCACTTTCTCACCTGTGCACTCGCCATCTGTGAGCACATAGCCTGGCTCACAGGTGAGCGCCTTGTAGCACTGGAAGGAGCCCGGCGTGTTCACACAGTGCTGGTCCCTGGTGCACGTGTGCAGGTCCGTCACGCACTCGTTGATGTCTGTGTGGAGATCAAGGCAGCGGTCAAGGCCCGCGGGGGCTCCAGGGACACGGGCCTCGCACAACCAGGCACCAGGAGGCAGAAAACACCCGGCTCTGGCCTCAGGTACTCACCATGCGGGGAGAAGCACGCAGCTGATGTCCCTTATCCAAGTATCCCTTCATTCAACAAAGATTTATCACACCCCTCTACGTGCCAAGCGGGGCTCTCAGCGAGAGGGACGAGTGAGTGAACAAGACAGAAACACCTGCCCTTGGAGTAGACGCTGGGAGATGCTGGCATGGGCAGTGAGGTTGTCAAGAGGACTTTGGGGGCCACAGCAGGAGGAGGGTGGGCTGAGGTGTGGACAGGGCAAGCAAGTTTAAGGCGGGGACGAGGAGCACGGTCAGAAAGACGGCACCGAGTGAGAAGGTGGAGAGGTGACAGCGGGAGCCACTCTGACAGTCCAGGCAGAAGGAACAGTTATATGACAGCCCGGGTGAGTTCAGGACCAGCCCAGAGGCAGGTGTGGCTGTAGGGGAGAGAAGAAAATGTGAGCGGATGAGGTTAGGACAAGCAGAGATTGGGAGCCATAGAGAGGGTTTCTGGTATAGGAGTGAGGGCACCCTGGCTGGAGCTGGAGAACAGTTTGGGAGGAAATAATGATCCCTAGAGGGATGGTGGCGGGTACCACCGGGCGTGGGGGAGGGCAGAAGCAACAGGACCCATGGATGGCAGAGGCGGGAGTGAGGGAACCAGGAAGTCAGTACAGCTTTGGGTTGAGCAACTAGATCGGTGCCAGCAGCTGGGTGGGCCAGCTGGCCGGAGCAGGGGTGCAGAGGAAGGTCTCAAGAGTCCTCTGGGGCTAAGAGGCAGCTAGAGACCAACCTCTGGGCTCACTGAAGGAGTCGAGGGGAGTGGTCAGGTGGCTGAGGTCACTTGAGGGAATGGGTACATGAGGAAGAGGTCAAGGACAGATATCGGGACACTCTAGGAATGAGCAGCAGGGAGGAGGGAAGAGTCAAGTGAGGCAAAGGGAAGCAGAGGTCACCAACCCATAATTGCCTCCAGGCCAGGGCTAAGGTCCCATGGAGGCTCTGCCCAGCCCTGCCTCTCCTGCCTGTACCTGTGAGAAAATGGCACTAGGCACAGCCCAACCGCTCAGTGCCACACTGGCCAGTGCTTATTCTGTGCCATGTTCCTGTGGTCACACAGTGGGTCAGCACAGCCCCTGACCTTCATGAGTGGCCAGCCGAGCAGCTGGATCAAGACAGGCAGAAGGAGACACATCTGGGTGAGCTCAGTCTGGGGCTGAGCTCAGAGGACTGTCTGCCCTGGTCCTGCAATGCCAGCTGCTTCTCAGGGTGGTAGCATTTGAGTTGAATCTATGAGATAACTAGGGGACCAGGTAGGAAAGTGGGGTAGGGGAAGAGACCCTTCCAGGAGAGCATTGGGGACAGGGAAGTGACAGTTCTGGTTAGCCACCACAAAGACTTCTGATTTACAGCTGGACTGGCACAGGGACCCAGGAGTTTCCCACAGCCGGGAGGCCTCACAGTATTGAATGGTAACAGCCACCACACACAAGGGATCACCAGAAGCTCAGGAAGTGATAAGAACTAATGAGACTCACTGTCTTGTGATCCAGGGGTGGCCATTTCACAGACGGGGAAATCTCTCTCCCCAAAGGGATGCCACTGGACTGAGTTATGCAGTCAGCAGGGACAGAAGCCAGGGCACTTGGTCCAAGCTACACCCTTTCCTCACGGCTTGCTTCCCACTGCCAGGGAGGCCCCAGAGCTGAGGCTGCACCGCCTCAGTTACCCGCAGTCCAGCCCAGCTGGGAACTTTAAGAGTCAAGCACAGGGGGCCCTAGCAGAGGCCACACCCACTCCTGTCCCCAGCTTCCCTGCCTCAGTGGCTCAGGAATCCTGCCAGAGCTCCTCATAGGAACTAATGCACCTGACCTCCACGGTGACCTTCAGAGGCAGGCACCCTCATCTACCTGTTTCATGGAGGGGAAAACTAAGGCTCAGAGAGGTTAGCGGACTCCAGCAAAAGCACACTTCATCCTAGCATGATCCCGCCCCTCCCTTGCCTGAGTTACTGCACCTGAGTGGAGAAACTGGGGAACCCCCAAGCCCCCAAGCAATATTTGCATGGAGCAGGAGGGGAGGCTGATAGTTTATGCAGAGTAAAGAGGGAAGAAATGGAGCATGCTCATAAATCTTGCTGAATGGAATGTAACTTGGCTTTCTTATCCTCAGGCCCATCTTCCAGCTGCTAAAGACCCTGCAGCACAGGTCTTAGCGGCCGAGCCCGGGAGTGGCAGGTGGTAGGACATCCCGTGAAGGGGCTCACATGCCTCCCAACGGGCACACACAGACCCAGCCCACCCAGGAGGGGCTGCCACCATCGACCGGCAAGCACGTTGGGAGGGCCATGTTGTACCACGGCTGCAGCCAGGCAAACATGTCGGCCCAGCAGTGCGGAGGAGTAAGAGGACATGTCCAGGCTGGACATGGTCCCCAAGCACAGGCAAGACAGACAGGACTCTGGTCGCAAGCCCTGAGCACTCTGTGCCCAGTTCCCCCCTCCACACCTTTGTCTCAGCTGTCTCCCTGCTTTGTGCCTTTCCCCATCTCCACGTCCTGCCCATTCTTGGAAACAGGTGTAGATGCCTCCTCCCCTGGGTGCCACTGGCAAGGGTGACATCTCCCTTTGCCTGTGTCCCTGCCGTAGCATTGGCCAGTCTTCCTGACTTCCCCACTACTCGGGGTTATCTCTGAGATGCCCAAAGCCAGGGCTTTGTTTCCTTAGTGAGAATACCAGATGACCCAGACAGACACAAGACAGCATGGAGCCCTTCCTTGCCCACAGAACCCCAGAGTCCCAACCAATCAGGCATAGGTAGACAAGAGGCCCAGGCATGTACGGGCTGACACAGGGCCCACACCCTCCTGCCCACTGAGGGAAGACTCAGGAAAAGTGCCACCTGCTCAGGGTCACACAACAAATGGATGCTGAACCGGGTCATCTGGACCCAGTACAATCCACTCCCCTTTTTGGGAGATTCCAGATAAATCTATAGGCAATCCAAATGACTGAGGTGACAGGCTACATGACCCAGGCTGTGTGCACACTGCTCATGTCCCACAATCCTCCTAGGTGTCAACAGCTTCCAATAGCTGAGAAAAGACAAGGTCCAGAGCTACTAGGGTCCTGTTTCCAACCCGGGCCTTTCCGCCTCCACACTGCTGCATAGTCCTGTTACCCACATCTGGCCTCCCTGTCCCTGACACACCAGGGAGCTATCTCATCAGCTTTCTGCGTCACAGGCATAATCTGGGAACATAGCCACCGAGAACAAGCGGGACAAGACACCGGGACACAGGGGTGTGACACAGAGCGCAGCAGGCCGCTGTGTGGGAGCTCACATGCAAAGGACAGGTCCTTTAGCATGTGGCATGATGTGGTGGGCTGGCGCGGGGCAGAGCAGACAGCCGTGGCACAGGCGGCAGGCAGGGGCTCCAGCTTACCCACACACTTCCTATGTGCGTTGAGGATATAGCCCTCTGCACAGATCACTGTGTGGTTGACACAGTAGAAGGATCCCAGGGTGTTCACACAGAACTGTTGCCAGCTACAATCGTGAGTGCCCATCAAGCACTCGTCTTGGTCTAATGACAGCCACGGAAGGAAAAACAGAAGGCTGTTAGAGAGGCATGGCTGCCAGGGGCATCCAGGGACAGAGAGAGAAAAAAAAAAAACGAAAACAAAAAGCCTATGTGTCGCCTGTCAGTGTGACGGCTGAACCTCGGACCCAAGTTGAGTTTGTCAAACTCAAAGATGTCAGAGCTGGCTCCCACCGCCCAGCAAGGGGCAGATGAAGTAAGACTCAGAGAGGGCAAGCAACCAGCCCACATTCACACCACAGGCTGCAAGCTGCCCCCAACCCACTCTCTGTCATGTCCAGGTCTGCAGCCACCAAGGAATTAGCCACAGAGGAACCTGCAAGTTCAAAGGCTTCGGGGTCATGGCCAGCAGCATTCACAGAAGGAGGTGGAGGACCTCCAGAGGCTGCCAGGCTAGGGGCTATGCAAAAGGGTCTCCATGGGCAGGTTTCTGAAGTTTCATCAGAAACTCAAATTTGGAAATGTGTTAAAAAAAAAAATTCTCAGGCTGTCCCAGCAGGGAATTCCTGCGATTGTTTCTGAGAACAGAGTAGGGCAGACCTCCTCCTGTGTGGGAGCTGGACACACCCTCACAGATGCTCCTTTGCAACCTCTGGCTTCTACCCCTCAGCTCTTCTGCTGGAGTGCTCCCAGAGAGAAGGGGCCCGTGGGAGAACGTGAACACCAGCAGAGGCAGCACACTGGACACCCCAGTCCCAGGTCCCTGGTGGGGATCGGATCTGAAGACTTCTGAACCAAGATAACCTTCTCAGTCCCCAGAGCCCTGAGGAGACTCAGAGCCCAAAGAACACAGTATCCTCTGGGCCTGTCGTCTCCACCACTGGAGAAAAAGGTCGGTCAGTTGCCACCATGCTATGTGCCTTAGCTACCTTCTCTAGACTAACAGGATGGTGTCACTCATATACGAGTCTCCAGAATGATTGGATGTGGGATCTGAGCTTCATAAAGGCATGTGGACATCCTCTTGGACAGACTTGATCATCATATGCAGACATTCAAACTATGTCTCCTGAGCCCGAGCCCATATATATCCTGGACTTGTAGCTCTCTACGCCACCTCTGTCCAGATAGGAGGAGTAAGGTCCTGGGACGTCTTAAGCTGGTCCAGACAAAACTCACCGAGGAAGTCAACCAGCAATTGTCAGAACTACATTCCCACTGTACACTGTGTGCTGGGAGGTCCTAGTCTACAATGGCCTCACTGGGACAGGACCTCACCTTTGCCGGCCACCAGGGTGGCGTGACTTTGTGACCATCACTCTTCATGTGCTTGTGAATGGCTGAGGAAGCTCACTGTCACCAGTGTCAACTCTCCCTCCATGACTGAGGCCCTTCTCCCCACTTCAGGCATGGGGGGTGGGGTTGGGGGGCGTGAGGCCACTTCTGGATGTGCCCCTGACACAGTGACACATGGCTCCCTTCTCTCTCTCTCTCCACCTTGGCCTTGAGCATAGATGAACTCAGAGATCACAAAGCAAGCTCAGCCACACAGACCAGGCCAGCCTCCAGGGAGCAGTGAGGTGAGTATGGCCTATGTCTGGCATGAGTCTTGGTTAGAGCACAAGTTCTGAGCTTTCCCAGGGCCCTAATCAGCTAATCAGGACGTCTGGGGAGCCTGTAGAGTTCCCAGGAATCTGTGTCCAGCAGGTCTCCAGGTGACATGGGAACAAGTTCAGTTCTGAGAAGAACTTCTCTAAAAAGCAGCAGAGCAACCAGACAGGAGCTGGGACCTTGGACCTTCCCAGCACCACAGTAGGCCCATACCACCAAGGGCTCAGTGACACCAGAGGGCACCATCTACACTGCTCTGCTGGGGTTCTCTGTCACAACAGCTGAACCTCATGATCAGAGTGAGTTTGAGGTCCTCCTGGTCGCCCTTACCCTACGCCCTCACCACAGGACAACCTGACCTGCAAAAGTTAGAGGGTGACCCCAAGGTACTCACCTTCACAGGACACGCCATCCGCCATGATGGCGTAGCCAGGGAAGCAGGAACACATGGCTGTGCCTCCCACAACACGGCACACCTGCTGGCAGGGCCCGTTGTCTGAGGGGAAATTCCTGCAGTCAGAACACGGAAGCCTGGGCCCTGACCGTATTGCCCATCCCCCAACTCTGCGATATGGGTGGGGGTCTCCACTGCAGGCCCAGCAAGGCAGAGGTGTGGAAAGATGAGAACCCCGTGCCTTTTCACAGGGTCCCCAGGAGGTGGTTCCAGTCCCAGCTGGCACTGGGAACAATATTGTGAGTTTCTCCCACACACCACTCAGACGCCAAGCCATTCCTTGAGTACTAGGGAGGACAGTGAGGAACGGAAGGCAGGAAGGGAGGACTTCCCAGCGTTCCTGAATGAAAACTTGGCTTTATAGGAGGAGTGGGGCAGAGCAGATGACCCACTTGACCAGGGCCACACAGAGACCCAGAATCCCCTGATGTCGCCTCTTCCTCTTCCGTCATCACCAGGCAGGTTCCACCCCCTCCACAAAGCAGAGGCACCCGATGGCCTGGACCAGCTTGCAAACACCCAGCCCCAGCGCCCACCACACCACAGGGCCCAGACTTGTACAGCTCAGGCCCTGCAGAGAGCACAATCCCTCCACTCACCTTTGCAGGTGTTGGGCTGTGGCACAGGCAGTGGGATGGTGTTGGGGGACACTTGGGCCGACTCAGACCTCCTCGGTGCAGACTCCCTTGAGTCCAACTGTGGCGCGCTTCCATCTGTTGTTATAAGCAGAGCATACAGCAGGGGGCACGCTTACATCTTCTGTCTGGCCTTGGACACTCACTGGCAACCACACCAGGAGGCATTGACTGATGACCTCACTGATCACTCCCCTTGCCCATTCACAAAGGAGGAAACTGAGGCTCTGGGTACAAGCACACCTTGGGCAAGAGCTATCTTACAGCTACTGGGAGAAGGCAAAGGAAGGAAGGAAGCAGTAGCGGGTGTCCAGACTAAAAGGCTGCTCCACCCCGTACAGCTGGCAGCGACATGGTAGTAGGAACACAACTAGGGCCTGGTGAGGGTCTCTAAAGCCTGAGCCCAGCTCCAGGCAGTCTTCAGAATTCCCAGAGCTAGAAGCCTCCTCTGGCTTCTGTCAGCATCAACCCAGGGGCAGCAGGAAGCATAGCCAGGCCACCCTCCACAGGCAAGGCAAGCCTGCGCCTGGGCTGCCTACAGCTCACCTGGGCGGCAGGTACGGCCGTCACCCTGCAGCTCGAATCCAGGGAAGCAGGCACAGCGGTAGGAGCCCACGGTATTGATGCAAAGATGCTGGCAAAGTTCCCCGGGGAGCAGCAGGCACTCGTCCTGGTCATCTCCCGGCAGGCTATTGGGCAGTTCAGCCTCTGTGCCCAGTGACAGGGCCTCCCGGCTTGCCATCTCCGCCTCTGAAACTGGGGTGTTTGGTCAGCACTTGGAACATAGCCAACTTGGCCAATGTGTAGCTGAGCCCACAGGATCCAGGAAAGCAATAGAGGTTCAACAGATGGGGATGGAGGAGTGAAGGAGGGAGAAAGGGACAGACGGACGGATGGATGGATGGATGGATGGATGGATGGATGGATGGATGGGTAGGTGGATGGGGGATGGATGAATGGATGAATGATAGTGAACCCATGGTAGCGGGTCTGAGTCATCACCTGGGTCCCTTCAATAGGACAGGACCATGCCTATGGGGGCTCTTGCTAAAGTGATGAACTAGAGTCATAGAAAGAGTGCTGGTCTAGGTTGAGACAGATCAGGATGTGACGTCTGCCTGCAGTTTCCTTAGCTGTACCAGCACTGGGTCTCTTCGTGCCTCCAGATCCTGGGACCCACTGTCTACTCTGCAGAGGGTAGTGGGGGAGAGGAAGAGGAGGCTGCTGCTGCTGGGCAGCTCTGCACTGGTCTGATACCTCAGCCCTTGCCATCAGCCTCAGGCAACAAGAGAACAGAATGGTGGCATGAAGCTGCAGCCAAGGGCTTGACATAGGGAAGGTGTCTGCATTGAGCTCCATCCTGAGAAGGCCTGGCCTGGTACCCACAGCTGTCCTTGAGGACCTAGAACTGTGTCTGGGCAGAGGCAGACCAAGGCCCAGGGTCCCTGAGCACACCAGCATGTACCTCTATGAGCCAGGCCCTGCTCATTGCCAACTACATGCCCTTCCTGACCATCCTCCCAGCAGAAAAGTAAAGGGAGAGGATATGCCTGAGGCCATTTCAAACAGGACTTGAAGCAGAACAGTCTGCTCCCACCACCAGTATCTCCCAGACCCAAGAAGACTCCAGAAGCTCCTCACAGGAAGAGGATATTATGATATCATGTGGGTGGTTAAGTTGGATGGATAGACCCTGCCTGGCCAAGTTGTCCACCTGGTCCCATATCCTGTTCTGACCTCTGATTCTGGGTTTCTTCCTGAACTCTACCTTGAACCATTGTCTGGGTAGTAACTTGTTCTTCAGAAATTATTGTTTTTAACTAGCACCTTGGATGAGCTGGTGGATGGATGGGTGAGTGAATGGATGGGCAAGTAGATAGATGAATGGAAAGATGGATGAAAACAGATGAGTGGGTGGGTAGGTGAAAGAATAGGTGAATGAGTGGGAGGGTGAATGAGTGGGGAGGTAGATGATGAATAGATTTGGGAAGTAATGAGGAAGTGGAACAATGAATGGATGGACAGGCAAGTGGATGGATAAGAAGTGGATGGATGGATGGATGGATGGATGGATGGATGGATGGATGGATGGACGGACTGATGGACAAGTGGCTGGGTGGAGAAATAGATAAGCAGATCTGCATGGTGGAATGGGGAAACAGTAGAAGGCTGTGGCTATGGCCAGAGCAGCCAGGGTGGTGAGGAGAGGGTAGAAGGGCAGATGGTCACTGGTGATTGGTGAGTAGTACAGAGAACTGTGTGGGACTGCTGTGCCAGCACACACTGGGTTAGAGTCCAGTCAGTAGCAGCAGAACTCTATAGAGCAGAGATCAAACCTCAAACCACAGACAACCATGGACTAGGGTCCCCACTGCGGCCTGAGGCCACCCAGCCCAACCATCCTAAGGACCCTAACCATCCTCCTCCAACTGCCTCCACCTGGGAGGGCAGCACCCACCTCTACGCGGGGTGGCCTCAGGCTCTGGTGGCCGACGGACCTCAGGCACTATGAGAGGGTCTTCACCTTCACAGCAGGAGAGCATGACATGGCTGCAGGGATAGCCCAGGTTGGGGTTGGATTCGCACGACTGGCCCTCAGCCCGCACACGGAGTCCCAGGCCACAGCAGTCACAGCATTGCTGAGGAAGACAGAGCATCCGCACCAAGCCCTCAGAGCCTGCCTGATTTCCCACGGTCTGTGTGCCTGTGACTCATCCAGGGTCCGTGGGCATAGCCTGGGGCAGGCTCTGGGGTGAATTAACATCATCTAGATCCTCTGTCTGCCTGTGTGCTCTCCCAGGGTGGAGGGCGGCCCACCCCTACATCCCAAGTCTAGAGAAGCGTAGGACTAATGTTAATTTTCTTTAATGAATGAATAAATGTCCCTTTGGAAAGAACTACAGATGAAGCCCAGCCCTACTCACTATGCCCCACCCTTAGAAGCGGACTCCAATCCTGTCAGCTCAGCAAAAAGACAGCATTTCTCAAGGGCCTGTGCAGTCCCGGTGACGTCCTAGAGTGCTCAGGACAGGGTCGACTTGGAAGTGTACCCGTCTCGCTCTCCCTGGTCCCCTTCCTTCGAGTGTATATGTGCTGGAGCTCCTGGCGTCATGTCGGGTCATGAAGGGACCTGAAGCTAACACTCGACAATGACAATTCAACAAAAAGACAGAGGTTGTATCCCTAAGGATACGCAGAGCCACCCAGGGCAGACTGCCAACCGCCACAGGGAAACCTGATTTACATTGTCAAACTGTGGCAGCAGGCTGCATGCAGCAACAGCTCCAGCTGACCAGCCTCCCTGGTACCCAGTCTGTGGCTGGACAGCTCAGCAACTCAGAGAGTGAGCATGTGGCTCCTGCTTGGGGTGACCAATCACTTGCTTTGGTCACGAGGATTAGACAAAAGTGATCATGTGCCCATTTTGAACCTGGCTGGACTGCTAAAGGTCTTGCATGCCATTATAGTGTGAGTTTGGCGTATGCCTACTCCAGGGCCCAGGATGGGTCTAGTGGCAGATCTTAGGTCACTGAGGACATGCCCTTGAAGGGGACTTGGGGACACCGGTCTCTTCGCTCTTATGTGAGCAACTGCCTCTACCACGCACACCATGCCATGCCATCTCACCACAGTCCCAAAGGCATCAGGGCTAAGTAGACGAACCGAACCCAAACCTTTCACTCTCATAAGGGGGTGATCTCGGGCGTGTCACAGTGAGGAAAGCTGAGCAACACATGCTTTCCATCTTTCTTAGAGCTCGATCTGAACCAGGCCCAGCCAGCCCACTGTGGGAGAGAATGTTCCTTTCAGGGAACAGAGACAGTCAGTTTAGCGGTGGGCCACCTACATCATCTGGCTCCAGAGCAGCCACCAGCCAATGACAGCCACACAAGCCCAGCTGAACCTTTTCTGATGCCAAGCCAGCCACAAGCACAGCTTCGGTGAGTGACACCCCAGTCCTTCATCTGATGCTGCCACGCCCACTGCCGAAGACCACATGACCTCAAGCTCCAGGTGCTGGCACTGGGCCTTGCCTGCCCTAGGATGGGCAATTACTTGCCTCCATTTTAAACATGGGGAAACTGAGGCTGAGAGAAGGGAACTGGGCATGGGGTGAAGGTAACCGCAGAAGCAGGACTCTACACCTGCCTGCAGCAGCGAGAGCCTCTTCAGTAGGCTTCACACGGCCACACTTCCCCTTCCTCCTGCTTTAGCTCGGACCTGCCTGCCTCCAGCCTCCAGCACACACATGCAAGGAAAGCCAGCTTCTAGGACCTTGTATTGCTTGCAGCCACAGTGATCCTAGGGACACTGTGCACTCCAGCACAACCTCCACCTGCAGACCTCTTCAGGCACTACCTCCAGCCACACCACACCCTGCCACACTCAACCAGACCTGCCTCAGAGAAAGCACGATGTTACCTGGGTTGTTGGTGGAGTTCAATGCATACTTTGTGGATTTGTTGACGAATGCCATGACTTAACATTTCCTGGGCAGGGGGTGAGTCTAATTCTCACCCCACCTCCAAGATGTGGTGTCACCCATCTCACCCACAATTGCGGAAGGGGCGACTTGCCTTGTACAGGGAGACGCCACAGGTATCATTGTCCTCGGCTCCACAGGCTTCACCTTCCTTGGCCCCCACAATGCCAGCCATGCAGCTCTTCTCCTTCAAGTAGGAGACACAGCAGTGCCTCTGGGCTATCCTGAAACAGGGGGCGGCTTCAGTGCCTGTCTTCTTGGGACCCTCTCCAGGAGGGTGACATTCCCCCACCTCACAGGAGGGAGGTGGGGTGGGGTGTAGGGAAGGGAAGGCCCGACCCGAGGTCTGCAGCAAGTGGGACCAGTACTGGCAGAAGGGCAGGCACAACCCCACCATGTCATATGGGTTTGATGTGGGCCTGGGACCCACTGGTCTCAGAGATGTGCCCTTGACCTCTGTAGAAGGGTGTTGGCATTCAGAGTTCCACTGCCAATCCGGAGAAAGTTAGAGAGACCCAACCTCAGAAAGGACAGGGTAGATCTGGTGGGGAGAGTGGTCACTACCTGCCCCTCTCTGTTGTTGGTTGTTTTTTACTCTTTACTCTTTGGGGGCCCACCACCCGGCTCCCAAATAAATCACATGGAAGCTTATTCTTTCTTATAAAAGCCTGGCTTTTGCTTGGCTTGTTTCTAACCAGCTTTGCTAAACTTAAACTATCCCATTTACCTTCTGCCTCTGGGCTTTTACCTTTCTCTATTTCTGTATATCTTTTCTTTCCTTCTTATTCCATGTCTGGCTGAGTGTGTGTGGCCGAGTGTGTGTGGCCGAGTGTGTCTGGCTGAGTGTGTGTGGCCGAGTGTGTGTGGCCGAGTGTGTCTGGCTGAGTGTGTGTGGCTGAGTGTGTGTGGCCGAGTGTGTCTGGCTGAGTGTGTGTGGCCGAGTGGCTGGCCCCTTCTCCTGCCCCTTGATCTCTCTTGCTTCCCAATCCCTCCTTTTCTCCTTCTGTGCATTCTCTCTGCCTGCCAGCCCCGCCTCTCCTTTCTCCTGCTTTGCTATTGGCCATTCAACTCGTAATTAGACCAATCAGGTGTTTTAGACAGGCAAGGCAACACAACTTCACAGAGTTAAACAAATGCAACAATCTTTGCACCATTAAACAAATGTTCCACAGCATAAGCAAATGTAACACCTCTTAAAATAATAGTCTGCAGCACCTGCCCACATGGCTAATCAGTGGAAGAGGAGGCTGACGAGCCAGCAAAGCTTAGGTCATGGGAGGCAGGACTCAGCACTACTTGGGAGGGACGCACGCAGGGGTCAGCTGTCCAGTGATGGAGTTGTGGTCCATGTGGTGGTCAGCTCTGTCTCAAGAGGGATGTAAGTATTCATTATGACTGCAAAGCTCCAAACGCATGGGGTCTGAACAGTGTGCATGCTCTCATCATTCAGTAACCCCAAGTTGGAGTAGCAGAAAAGGAAAGGGGAAGGACCAGGTTAGAATTCAAGTTTCTCTAAAGAAGGCAGGGTGGGGCCAGGCATGGTGGTGCACGCCTTTAATCCCAGCACTTGGGAGGCAAAGGCAGGCAGATCTCTGAGTTTGAAGTCAGCCTGGTCTACAGAGTGAGTTTCAAGTCTGTAGGGCTACATAGTGACACTCTGTCTCAGATTTAGAAGAGGCTTAGAAGGAGGCAGAGGCAGAGTGAGCTGGACGTTAGAAAATATGGGTTCTAATCCTGGCCATACCACAGGTGAATCACACTGCCTCTCTGGACTTTACTCTCCTTTCGAAAACTGAGCAGGCTATCAAAGATGAGAAAGGAAGGTAACAGCAGACCAATCCTGGCAGGGGAGGCAGAGCATGCGCATTGGAGCCGCATCACAGGTGGCAGAGGAGGATAAAGAGCAGTTGCGCTCTGGAGCACTCTGGGTGGCTGAGCTGGGGGAGGGGGAGCCCCAGCAACCCCGAGGTGATGATGATCCTTTGAACTTGCTCTAAATTGCACACCATTGCATTTACCCACTGAGACAGCCACAGATTGGTGTGGCCAGCTGGCTCACTGCATTCACTTTTGGTCACCTTCACACACCTGGGGCCCAGGGAAGGCAAAAGCAGTTCTGCCCACCCCAGGCCACTCACCTGCAGACGTCGCTGTCAGCGCCATTCTCAGGGATCTCCTGGCACTCGTCATTGTCAATGGCCCACTGCTGGCCGGCTGCACAGCATGTCTCAATCAGGTCTTTGGTGGAGCCTGTGGGTTGCAACGAGGAGGTGTGGCTGGGTTTTGGGGGGCACCAAGTGCAGTACATAACTGCAGGCACTGGGCAAGGGAACCTCTTACCCCAAACCCCACCCACCCCCTGCCCTGCATGTCCAGCCCTTCCTTTCTAAGGAAGCACCGGGGAGACTTGGTTCTCCTGCAGGGTGGGTATAACAATGGGCAGCCAATGACTGGCTCCAAGGGCATGCAAGTGTGTGTGTGTGTGTGTGTGTATGTGTGTGTGTGTGTGTGTGTGTGTGTTTTGGGGGGTGCTCACTCCAGAGCCCACAGGATCAGACCGCACAGGCAGCAGCTGACCCATGATTGTCTAGTCCCTTCCCCATCCCCTAGACTGTTCTGCAAAGACATGTCCCTAAATGAATCATTACAGACATGAGAAGCCCTGACTGGGGTTCTGCTTCTGAGGGGCCTGACCTGAGTAGCCCAGATGGAGCAAGAGACAAGAAAAGAGCTTCAGGGGGCTTGTGGGATTCCACTAAGAGCTATCTTAAGTTGCTTTTTTTTTTTTAAATTGTAATGATGAAGTCTAACTAGTAAGAATTAATACTAGCTAACAATTATTATAACACAATGACCAAAACCAAAATTGATGTATTCAAATAGTGGTTATTCTTATATTTTTGGTTGTGAGCCTAGCCTTTAACGGCTGAGCCATCTCTCCAGCCCATAGTGGTTATTCTTAATAATGGGAAATTTAGCAGAAAAAAAAATGCCATTTAAAAGAGAAATCCAGGGCTGTAGAGATGGCTCAGAGGTTAAGAGCACTGACTGCTCTTCCAGAGGACCCAGGTTCAATTCCCAGCACCCACATGGCAGCTCACTGAAGTTTGTAACTTCAGTTTCATGGGACCCGACACCCATGGCAAAACACCAATGCATATGAAATAAAAATAAATTAATTAAAAAAATTAAAAATATAAAAGAGAAATCCAGAAATAAATCAGCAGTAAGAATTTTGTCCAACAAGAAGGGAATCTCTCTGTCTCTCTTTTCTCCTTAGATTTATTTTATGTGTTATTTTGCTTGCATGTATGTATGTGCACCACATGAGTGCAGAGCCCAAGAAGGCCACAAGAGGGCATCAGATCCCCTGGAACTGGATTTACAGGTGGTCGTAAGCTGCTATGTGGGTGCTGGGAACTGAACCTGAGTTCTCTGCTAAATCAGCAAGTGCTTTTAACCACTTTATTTGAAACACATACCATGTTTGCATACTTGAGTAGAGGGTCTATGTACTCAAGATTTGAACGCTCCTGTATGTGAGCTACAACTTTAATACAGTTATAATCAAAGACCCAATCTGTTTATGGGGTTTGTCAAGGTGATCCTGAAATTCACATAACTATCCAGGCCTGGTGGAACCAGCCTGTAATCCACTACTCAGAAGGTCTTGCAGCAGGATTGTAGTTCAAGATCAGCATGGGCAACTTTGTGAGACTGTCTCAAAATGAAAACCTAAAAACAAAGAGGAGCAGGGTTATGGCTCTCAACCTGGCTGCCTCGTTTCTTTTCCCTTTTTAGGGATCAAATTTCCGCAGAGAATGTCCCCTTGACCTCTGTGTACCCCAACCCCATTACATCACCCCACTCAGCCTCCGTTTACCAAAGTGACTAAAAGTATACCAGTCAGGCAAGGGGTGCATGCTTGTAAACCAAGCATTCTGGAAGCTGAGGCAGAAGGATTACAAATTTATGGAGCCCGGGCTCCATAAAGACACACACACACACACACACACATACACACAAAGCGTACAATGTGTGTGTGGCAGAGATGACCCATTGGGTGAGGACCCAGCCTTTAAGACATAATGAGCCTTGGGTGGGGCATTTCATATCCAAATCCTAACACTTGATCTTCCTTCTACAGGCTGGAATCTTCCCTCCCTAAGGCTTTTCTAAGAAAGCCTTGTGGGATAACCAGATTGCACCAGATCCTGGGGGCCTGGCCAGGCAACACATGATGGATGCCTTAAGAGATAACAGTGACAGCCGAGACGTGCTGAATGCCAGCAACAAGCCAGGCGTGGGGCCAAACACTCCAGCTGTTGTTACTCCCTCTGCCCAGAGGAAGTGGAGGGCTAGACAGCCCAGCCTCACTTCCTCTCTTCCCCTTCCCTTCCAGGCAACACGAGCAACTTGACCCAGCCAGTCCTGAAAGACCTGTGAACCCAGCCTCCGGCAGGCCAAGGGGCCACCTCCACATGGACTCGGTAGTCTTCTCTTCTAGTTTCTTGGTCTTGGCCCAGATTTAAGCCTGCACTTATAGACCTCCACTGTTGCCCCAGCTTTTCCCACCCCAGCTTTCTCACTTCAAAGGCATCTGGGGCTGTGACCTCATGCTGGAAGGTCAACCTATTTGGTGCATAAGGGGGACTGGGTCTAAGATATAGGAGGCAAGGGCATAGTGAGAGGACTCCACCCCACAGTTCCCAAGATGGTCCTGAGGCAGCTCCCACAGGCTTGGCTCCTTCCCTGACCTCAGACACCTCAGCCTTGCTCTCTGGGGATTTCTTGATCTCTCTGGCTTCTGGCGTCTTCTCTTCCTCACACTCTGACTCTAGTGACACCCTCTGATCTATGGGCTTCCTATGTCACCTTGCTTTGGCCCCTTGTCTGTACGTAGCCTAGTCATAGGAATTTGCACCCCACAAGCAGTAGACTTGCTTCAGGCTGCCCCTGGCTTCCCAAGGCTAGGATGTTTGCCTCCTTCTGATGCCTAAGCTGCTGCCTCACAGGACCTTCTTGTGTCAGTGAAGTCCCTGTGTGTTCTGAGGACTCTCTAGGTCAAATCCACACCC
>CABHPQ010155857.1:0-39250 GCA_902168405.1 Peromyscus aztecus | reverse complement strand
AGAAGCCTCCTATCTGGGGACTGTCTCTCATAGGGACAGAGAAGCCGCCTATCTGGGGACTGTCTCTCATAGTATCTCAAGGTGCCATGCAAGTTGCTACAGGAGAGAAGCAATCAATATCCCTCCATAGCAGTAAAGTCTTTGAATCTCAACAATGTCCAGCCTGGTAGGATACTCCCAGTGTGCAATAGTGACACTCACATCTAGTGGGTAGCCAGCAGCTGTCTAACTGGACTTAAGTCCCACTAAACTGGAGGGAATTCATGGCTGGTACTGTAAATCTAGCTAACTCCCGGCAGCTAGAGATGTCACAAACCCGAGAGGAGAACCTACTGCTGCCATTTTCCTAAACTAATGGAATTATTTAAAAATTTCCAAATACTTACCCTAATACCCACAGATAAGTAGTATTCTCATCCCTCATTAAAGAAACTCACTTTTGCAACAGATGGAAACTGTTAGAGAGCTGTACAACTGGTCAACAAGCAGAGAGGAAGTGACAGTGGAATGCCTAACCCCAGGTGGTACATCTACAACCCAATTCTTGCACCCAAGGTCCTGGGAAAACGTGAAAGAGAGAGCTGAGAGACTGTAAGAGCCAGAGGGCTAGAACAGCTGCTGCAAAGCAGTGTCTTCTAGACATGGCAAGGAAGAACCCATGAAATCTCAATAATATGGCTGCCTAAACAAGACTTCCATAATGAAAAGTCCAGTTGGCATGCCAGTGTAGATGGGGTAATCTCACAGGCCCCACCCCTAGATGAAGAGCTTTAGGAAATCAATGTCAGCTGAGAGGAGAATCAGTTTTCTCCCAGGATAAGCTTGCTGACAGATGATACCATCCTAAGTGGTCAGCCCTAAACACATGCACATACGAATAACACAAAATGGGCTCATTTATTCATATATGGTTATTTATATGCACACACATATATACTTGCATATATATATGTTTAACAATAATAATCAAATAATGTCATGAATTTGAGAGAGACCTGGGAGAACACAGGGAGAATTAGATGTAAAGGGGTGGAAATGATGTAAATACACTACTCATGTACGAAATTCTGAGAAAATAAATGATAAAATAAAATAAAAACTGTATCTGATATGCCTAAACCTTAAAACTAGTTCTTGCTGCAGTGTGTGTGAAACATTCTTGGTTGTATAATGAAATAAAGGAGAATGCCAATAAGGTCCCAAGGGCAACTATCTCCAATGTCAAAGGTATGTTGGATGCTGAGTAGGAAAGGGTGGCCCTACAGCTCCAGCCTGGCCATGTGTTATCTGACTGGACATGGGAATCTCTAGCATCTCCAATTTCTCTAATCTAAAGTGGGGACAATGACACTGAATCTAACACCATGTTGTAAGGAATAAAAATACTATACAAAAGGACCACCCAGCATAGCCTCTGCTCCAGACAAGTCCTCCCCAAACAGCCACTATTATTAGTGGTAGTCACAGCTCTTCCTTTTAATTGGCCACATTTAAACACTCATGTGAACATACAAACATAGTTCCTAGAGACCTCTCAAGAAATCCACACATCAAGCCTTGTGGAAAATCTCTACACCCAATGACGACTTCTTCTAGAAACCGGTATTCCTCTCTGGGGCAGAGAATGGGTAGAAAGGGTAGGTTTCCCTCCTAACCCTACTCATACTCTTGAAATTCCTAGGAAACATGGCTAGTTCTCTCTAGCCTTATGCTCCTCTAGTATGACAAGATTTGAATTATTTATATTCTAGTGATATTTATGTTAAAACTACAAAAAAGGACATGTGGATGAAGATGCATACCCCGTAACAGTCCCTGAAAGAAATCACAATCACAATCATTCACATGTGTATCCAGATATCCTCGTCTGGAGCACCTGCATCTGAACAGGTTATATCAGTCCAGTATGAGTTATTTCCTTCACTCCTCCCCCAAAAGTGCTTACTAGATCCATTGGCACTACATGTCAATGGGTGCAGAATATATTACCTTCATTCATTTGCTGTTGTGCATACTTAAAATTTTCCACAATAAGCAATAAAAATAATAAAAAAGATTTGATGACACAAAAGTCACCAGATGCTGACCTCAGCTTGAGTCTACCCGAAAGCCTGTTGTGTGCTGATCACACAAGGGAAAGAAAGAAAGAAATGGAAATCTGCCTCCTGCATGCAGGGTGAGGCAGGAGCAGCCGGTACTGAACACATGGGTGCACACATGCACAGGTATAGAAAGTGTACAGCAATACAAAGCTTTATGATGAGAGTGCTCAGGGAGGGATTGTTTAATTAGCTAACATCTAAGTAGAGGCTATAGGACAAACATTGTCCAGTGAAGAGGAGAGGAAGAGGAAGAAAAGGACAACCGTGATGATCAAAAGAGGAGATGGAATAGGCTGTGAGGCCAGCACCCCTTCAGCACTTTGTCACAGCTGATTTTTGCCTCACAACAGTGTAGGCAATAGGAAATAATTTAATAACCTAAGTAACTGAATAAGCGTTGTACAGTCAAAATTATTCACTAACATTAGTCACATCAATGTGTATGCCAGACCCTCTTTAAGGAACACAACTCACCACAAGGTGCACAGACTATACGGCAGTGGTATTGGTGGACCCAGAAGTCAGTAAAGTACCTGGTGGAGTAGCTCAGTGGTGAGTGCTCATCCAACATGTTGAGGGCCTGGTTTCTCCAGTAGCAGACAAAATGGAAAGAGGAAGGGAGGGATGAAGTTAGGTCATAAATACCTGTTGTTGCAATATTTGTGAACCCAGGTCCTCACATCTGGAGTAGCGAATCTCTATACCACCGAGTGTTATCATCAGTCCTTAAATACTTTTACTAGGAAAAAAAAAAAACAAAGGAAGAAGAAGAAAAGGGCAAGTGACTACATTCCCTCGTTAAATCAACATCGGAAAGGTCTGCCATCTGCATCTCACTGTGACTGAGCATGGATGGTGTGAAACAGTGTTAGTTGTGTACCTCACAAGGACTCCAACTTCAAAGATTGCTTGGCTCTGGGGTGGACAGTCAGTCAACAGGGAGAAAGAGGTTTAGCTCTGGCACAAATTTTTCCCTTCTAGTTGAATCTCTAGAGAGAATTAGGTATAGACACGGCAGGTACCATGGCACAAATTAAAACATAAGGTACCTGAAACAACAAAACAGCAAACCCCTTATGCCTGCCCTTTTTTCAGGAGCTGTGGGAAGGGTACACTATTAGGAAATGCAGCCTTGAAGGACTTGGCACAAGTCTAGGCATAGAGGATGAGGAGTGCAAGACCTCAAGAATGGCATCCTGCTTTGTTCTTCAGAGATAGACAGCAACAGCTGACAGTCAGTTCTAATTAGGGGTGGATCTGGAAAAAGGTCTATGATAGAGCATGGGCAACTCAGACACACTTAAAAATGCTGGCATTCTGTGAGGTTTCTCCTGGCCTCTCTCCAAGGTTGGTGGACTTTGATAGTCTTCAACAAAGAGCACCATTGAAGGGCTGAATTTAGTCTATTTATTATATATATTTAGTGTGTGTGTGTGTGTGTGTGTGTGTGTGGTGTAAATCACAGTACTTTCTCATCCTATGTTGTGACTCTGTCACTCAAATTTGTTCAGTTTCCAGGCAAGTGCTACAAAGAGCAACTGACAGTCTAGGCCTAGACAACCTGTTCTGTGAGAGATTTCTAGAGAAGGGATGTAAAAGAAAATAAACACAGGAACTCTTGCCCAGTCATTCACTAACCTGTTTATTCAGCCTTCTTACTCCCTTGACAAATCCCACCTAACCATTCTGGATCTGAAGACACAAATAACATGAGCATGCATCTAATCCAAGACACAGGTAGAAATACCAGAAATCAATCATAGTGTGGCCAGTGCAGCAAATGCAGCACAGGGCATGTTTGGGGTAATGTAGTACAGAGACTGAAGGAAAGACCTAAGGAGGAAGACTCCAGTTGAAACTTGAAGGATAATAAAGATACAAGCATGAGACTGGAGGGCACACAGCTCAGCTGGAACTGCAGGATTATGGGATAATGTAGGATGATACAGACTGTGTGGCTTGAAGAGTATAAGCAAGACAGTAGGAGACAGGACTGGAGGTATTGAAAGGCCAGATACCAACATGCTGCTGTGCTCCAGTTCCAGCTGTGCCTCTGCTTACCTATGTGGAAGGAAAGAGTCAAGTGAGCAGGAACAACCTGCAGGCCATCTTTGGGTAGGAGGTGAAGAGAACAAGTGTCATAGACACTGAGAGGTTGAGGGAAGGAGAAGCATCTGTCTGCATCACAGTCAAAAAAGAAAGTGATCACCAAGACCTAGGGGTGGCACAAGTTTTGTCTGAGCACAAGTTGAGTAGAAGGCACAGGATATGCCTAGGCTGATGAGGGAGATGGTGCCAAGGTGGCTCAAAATCTTACTGGCTTTGAGATGTTACAGCAGAAACAGCAGGAAGAAGGGCTTGTGAATGCCTTGACTGGTTATGTAGGCTGTTGGGTGAGGGAGGCACCAGGGCAGGGTTAGCATGGAAACAGATTAAAGGGGGCTCCTGTGCATCCTCTCATCACTCGATGTAACATACTACATTTTATTGAGCCAACAACTAGATCCTTTACCTGGAGCTACTCAACCTCTTTGTCTCACTGTCCTCATTTATAAAACAAGAGACAGAATGTCCCCTGCACCATACAGGGCTGCTCTGAGAACATCAGTTGTCATCTTTGAAGCACACAGGGCTGTGCGGGACTATGGCCTCTACCTATTAGCCACTCGTCTCTCACTGTTCATGTCCTGCCCATTACTGCTTGGACTCAGGCTCTGTTTTATGTCTATGGGCTGAGCACCTGTTAGATTATCCTAGGAACTCTGTCAATTAGGAGTTGTAAATTAACCCCTTAAATCCACCCCAAGTCATTTTGTTTGACCGAGGCCAACTTCACAACACGTGACTGAATAGCTTCAGTCTGCTGAGAAGACAGTGCCTGTGTATCTCTGACTCCTATGCTGTAACCTAATCCTCAGGGATATTTTTTTTTCAAGTAGTGCTCTAAGGGAAGTGATGAGATCCTCAGAGACTAGTTCCCTTTAAAAAGGCAACTCTGGAAAGCACAGGTAGTTGTGCTGCTTGTAAGGACTTGCAGAAAGGCAGTATCCACAGGCAAAGAAGCATTACTAGGGCACAGAGTTGGCCAGTACCTGGATCTTGATTTCCCAGCCTCCAGACCTGGGAGGGACACATTTCTCTTGTTACTAATTCACTTCTCTCTATGGCATTCTGTTATACCAACCTGAATAGGCTTAGATAGCTGAGAATGCCCTCCTCCATTTCAAGAGTCTCCTCCCCTACTCTGTCTTGTCTCCTATCTAGTTAGTGCTAAATATATCCTCCCTACGTCCGACCTATGCCATGTAAGTTTGTGACTCCTAAAACACATCAGGAGAGAGAAACAATTACAAATGCCATGTAAGACACATAATAACTGTCTTTCCCCAGCTCCAACCCTGACAATGGGCTGGCCACAGGGTGTTCCTCTCCAATCTCTCCATAGAGTCAGTCACTCACCAAGGACTTACTGAATACCTTGTAGGTCCTGGGAACTAGAGAAAAGAAAGACAGGTATATGCCTTAATGGAACTTATAACACAGAGCCTGTGAATAACTGTACTAGTTTTCTTGGTTACAAAAGGTGTATGGAGAGTACACTGTACTACAGAGTAGAATCCTTAGGCAGAAGTCACCCTCTTCTGTCCATGTATTACTACTAGGTCAGTAGATAGGACGGGAAGGCTACTGTATTTTAAAGACAAACAAAGAATCAAAGAAGACCTACCTAAAAATGACATGGCTAACAAATGTTGGATCATGAATTATTGCCTCTCACCATCAATAAAAACATTTCAAGCCTGGACAGTTAACCTGATTTAGGACATTGTCCATAAAGTTTTCTCCTTCCAGCATGTTATAGCTCTCAAACCCTAAAAGTCAAAAGAATATCCAGACACTAACCAGCACAAAGGTAACATATCCTAGCCTGGCTTCAGCAGTAGACAAGGAATGAGAACTGGGTTTCCAACAGAGATTTTCCTGGGCATGAAGTGTTGACAGTGGCACATATGGAAATGAAAAGAGGGGCCAGGGGAATGGGGAACAGGATGTAGCCCTGCCACACCAGGAAATTCACAAAAGCATACCATGGTGAAGGTAAACCTTCACCAGGTAGTCCAAGTCATCCAGCTAATCCCATGAGGCACTGGAGCTGCCCCCACAGTTTCCTTGGTATTCACTGGGAAGGCTTAGCTTACCATGACCACTGCAGCAACTGGAGAAGACAACCTGAGCAGCCTAGGCCACCCTCTGCTCCAGATAACCATAGGCCTGGAAGAGACATCAGTGCTGAGCGCTCAGCAGCCCACCAGGTTCCGAAATGCCCCTGGGAAATGTGAACACTACTCCATTATGTTTGGCCTTCACTGAATTTTAATCAACTATCTTTATAGGGAGATTTCACCTCCCAAGGAACATCTGGTAACACCCAAAGCCACTTTTTAGGTGTTTTGACTGGAGCTTGAGAAAGAGCAGCAGGAAATGGTGCTCAGCATCCTGCAACAACCAAGAATATCTGGCCCCAAGGGTCAATAGTACTAGTTCAAACATCCAAAATACTTACTGATTCCTGACTCCTTCCCTCCTCCTGCTGAACTCCACACATGCCCAGTAAACTAGTCGTTTTCACAAGGTGCTCAGAATCTAGCAGGAAAGCGAACTCCATAATGAAACAATTACCACTCAGTGAGCCGGGATTGCAGCCCTGGTGACAGGCTTTGAAGTAGGAGAACCCTAGGTTCAAAGGTATTGTCTGCCCGAACTTCTAGACTGAATGGGGAATTACAACACTGACCTGCTCCATGTCCTACTGCTGTGATGGGTGCCAGTCCACTGTGGCCTGTTGTTGTTTTTTGGCTCTTTCTTTTGGGGGGGAGGGTCACCCAGCTCCCCAATAAATCACACCCGGAGGCTTATTCTTAATTATGAATGCCAGGTCTTAGCTTGGTTTAGTTTCTAGCCGGCTTTTCTTAACTTAAATTAACCTGTCTATCTTTTACCTCTGGGCTTTTCCCGTTCTCTTGTTTCTGTAAATCTTATTCTTACTCCATAGCTTGCTGTGTGTGTAGCTGGGTGGCTAGCCCCTGGAGTCCTCCTCCCTCTCTGGCTCCTAGCTCTCTTCTCCCAGATTTCTCCTTCTATATATTCTCTCTGCCTGCCAACCCTGCCTATCCTTTCTCTTGCCTTGCTCTTGGCTAGTTCTTTATTACATCACCATGTAATCTAATGCATGGTAACATAGCCTCACAGACTTAAACAAATGCAACATAAACAAAAGTAACACATCTTAAAATACCATTCTACTACAGTGGTCATTGCTGCTACTATCAGCTCTACAGAACTGGGGTCCCAGAAGGATGAGAGACTGCATGGACAGGGAAATAGATATATTTATGACTCTTGTAGTATGTTCCTTAAGAAGAAGCATGAAATCACTACTCATAATGATTTGACACCAAATTGTATGGGGTGTTCTCACAGAAATTCTTTGTCTCTTCAGACACCAACTGAACACCATATATCTCAATTTTAAAGTGCCTACATACAGCTGAGGAAGACCCCACAGGTTAAGTGTGCAGTGTTGTGGGATATTTGATCGCAGTGTGAAACCCAAGATAGTGTTAATAAAATCAACCTTGGATCAGGAAACAGAGTCAGCAACTATTGACAGGAATTAGCCATAGAGAGCATAGAGAAGCTAAGAAGACAGAGAGACACACAGGAAGATGTATGGAGGAACTTGGAGTTTCTCAGTCTTTTTGGCTTGGGATGGCTGGAGAGATGCTCTCTTGCTGAGTCTCCAGCCAAAAAGGAAGGTCAGTTGGTTGCTTCTCAGCTTCTCTGACCTAGCAGGTTTTCACTTCAACATCTGACTCCCAAGTCTTTATTGGTAAATAGAATGATAAAGACTTAATTAAAAACTATATTTGGGGGCCGCCACAGAGCCTGTGCCAGTGGGACCCAAAATAATTAAAATAACTGTGGATTAAGGTGCAGCCACTAAGCCAACAGAAAAACAACAGTGCAGTTCTTTGAGACTAATGCCATTCAGATGTCAACAGAAAGGATTGGTCTTCCATACTTCTGAACGAGCAGCTAGAACTCAGTTTCCAATGTTCTTCCCAGTTCTTATAATTTATAATAGTGGCTCACAAAACTCAGCAAAATACTTCATTTACATTTAGCTGGTTATTTTAAAGATACAAATGAAGAACCTGACAGAAACGGACATTGGAGAAGGTACACAGGAAAGCCACAGACTATCCTCTCCCTCTTCAATATCCTGCCTCCAGCTATGATGCACTCACTACCCTGGAAGCTTCTCAAACTCCCTCTAACAGGGATATTTGTCAGGGGAAGGCCTCATCATGTACAATGATCAATTAATACAATCTCTACTGTTCAACACTTTCAGAAAGATGGGGTAGCGGGAGGTTACAGTTGAAAGTTCCAAGCTTCTAACCATGGCTTAGACTTTCCAGAGAGTAGATCCCATTCTAAATGACCCAGAAGGCCACCCTATATTGCCTCATTAAAATAAACAATGCTCCTACTCACCAAGGGCATCCCAAGTGATTAAGGAGCTCTATATCACAAAATGGGAGCAGTTATCAAATATTAGAATGAAAGATGATCTGAGAGAGTCTAGCACTCAGAAAATGCAAGGGTTTTAGGGTCTCCACACCAGGAGTCAGGGACAGAGACTAAGCACAGATTTCTTCGTAAGGTGATGCCTCTAGAAAGAGAAGGCATGTCCTTCCTTCATCCATTCTCCATTTTCCCACCTAAAGGGAGCTATGTTGAAAGCCCAGTTGGGACCATGCAGACAAAGGTATCACATCAATTATAGCACACCTGACCACCTTCCATATTCAGGGACTCCATATTGTGGATCCAAACAACGTCAATGGGAAATATTTGAAAAAAATTCCCACTGTGTCTTCACTGAATACTGAACACAACATGGACTTCTTCCTTATAATTATTCTGTATAAAATTATAGCAATAATTTCTGTATTGTTTTTATCTTTTATTGGGTATTATATGCAATATAGAGATGGTTTAAAATATAGAGTATGTAAGTTCCAGGCAAATATCGTCCTATTTTATGTGAGGGACTTGAGCATCCTTGGGTTCTGGCATGTGAGGTAGATCATGAAACCAGTCTCCTTCAGACATTGATGGAAAGCAATACAGCACACTAACCTCGTAGGTTCCTAGATACTTGAGTGGAAGGTGCTTTCTAACAAACTATCAGAAGAGAGAGACATGCAATTTTATATATGTCAATGCTATTATGATAATATAAGCCTACTCATAGAAAAGTGAAGAGGTCAAAGGTGAAAGTCAATAGAAGAGAAGCCATGACTGCAGAACAAATAGCATACACAAAAAGATAGAGGTGATAAAGAATAGGAGACCAACATACACGTGGATCCTGTATCCCAGGGCAACAGCAGGGAGCAGAAAGACGACTCCGAGAGCAGCCAGGCCCCGGTGAGGCGTGCATGTCATACTGACTCACTTCCTACAGGAAGTCAGAGGGCTCATTTCCTACAGGACGTAGAACGCCACTAAAGAAAAAATCTCAAATAGTTACATAATATCAGAGTCACATTTACAGATAACAGGAGGGAGGTCCAGGACTGACTTTCAGTTTGGTAACTCATCAGTGTACAGTGACATTTCAATTCAAAGGCAGGCGTACATGGCGACTTCTTGTACTGTGATAGCCCTATGTATATAATCAACTATATTCTGCCAACCTCCAGTAACAAATAGAAGAGGTCTACTGATGTTTGTTGTAAACAAGAGATAAAATCAACCAACTGGCCCATCTATAATTCACCTATGCATCCATGCATCCACCAGTGCATCTACCATCTACCCAACGACAGAAATACTGGCGAAGAAAAGTGTTTGGAAAAAAATTTTTTTAATAATAATTTTAAAAAGGTTAAGAAGACAATGGGCTCTTGTCTGAAATAATTTTCCATGTAGACTTGATCCAGTTCCTGAAAGAGCCCTTATCTGGCCCAGCAATAAGTTTATAAATGGGGCCCACAAACAGATCTGACACCTGCAGAAGTCATTCATATCTCTAAGTATATAAAACATTTTGCTGTTCTGGGATTCTGTACCAAATAGACATGAAATGGATCTAATGCCAGCATATGGGATAGTTTGCATCAAAGTGTGTCACACAGAACATTTGGATACCGCTTTCAGGACCCTAGAGCAATATTTCGTTTTGAATAGAAGTGGGTGTGGACAGCGCTGTAAGAATTGGCAGTGGCTCCAATTAGTTATCACAGGGCAGAAAAGCCCCAGTAATTATTTTCTCTCCAATTATGGTTCATTCTTTGCCAGTTAATTCTTGGCTTTTTCTAAAATGGTACCAGAAAATTAGCTCTTTACAGGAAAAACTGAAGACCCAGCCACTTACAGCCTAGGGCTTACTCCTTATTGCTTTTTAAGGAATGAGAAGGGGGCAAGAAACAGTATTTTGATTTGGGTACCATTTAGCCAGTGAAGAGAAAATATCCCTTCAGCTCAGAAACAGGATCATGCAGCTTTAAAATTCATTGGAAACAATTCAGACAATGTTGCTAGATGAAAAGAATCAAAGAAAGAACTATGGTTGAGATCAGAAGGCAGTAACAAATCTGTACCTGCTGTCACTCACTTACAACTCTGGTCTCCCAAGCTGCGTGGATTTAAAGCAGACAGGTCTGGGGCCCAGCAAGCTGATGCTGACTTAGTTTACTCATTATCACAATCAGAGATGCCCATGTGTGCTTGCATGCACACCTGTACATACATGGGTATCTGTGCATGGATATACATGTCTGTGTTGGAAAATCACCCTGAAGGAAAACCTAGAAGAGAATGAAGATCATAGTGGGCCATGGGGATGAGGGTAGGGAGCAGAGGGACAGGAGACAGCAGGCTGCTAGCAAATGACTTCAGCCCTAGAAAAGCAAACTCCATATTCTCTGATATTTTCAATTTGACAATTGTATTTTCAGGTCTGTTTTGATCAAATTCCCGGAATATGTTTCATAAAATCAATAGCACCAAATGAACAGGATTGACAAGAGAAACAGAAAGGTATCCAAGGAAAAACAATCAAGTGAGTAAGCCAGTGAAGTATAAAACAATATTCTACTTCTTTGAAGATTTCTGCAGTCACATGAATTTTAAATCTCTATGTGTATATGTACATATTTGTTGACCTCTAAATTGATAATCTGGAACAACCACCACAACAAAAATATCCTAGAATTATTATCATTAATTTCACAAGGGCCTCCAAGGGGATGACTTCTCAAAAGGTGTCCCCAGGTCACTTGGTCCTGTCACTTTACCTTAACCTTTCACATGTGGTGGGGCAGGCATCTGACTGAACTGTACTTTCGTTTTCATACACATGGTAGTGGCGGGGGTGGGGGGGATGGAGAGGGTCTGCCTTGGGGATCAGTCTCACTTTGGCCTGTTTCTGCAGGCTTGCCCAGCACTCCCAGCCCAGAGAGCACTCACCCAGGCAGAGACCAGCACAGAAACAGCAGCTGGATCACACCCTTTTTGACACTAATAAGTATGGCTAAGATGTCCTCTAGGTTCTGTAGGACAGACAGACCCAGAGGAGACAGAGCCTCACCTGACCTTTCTGACTTACATGCTCTTCTAAAGCTGCCATGTGCTCTACTTAGGACTCACTCATCCCAACAGCCACCATGATGAACTCCAGAGGTGGGCCAGGTCTTGACCCAACCCAGGCTGCATGACCTTGGGACAAGCTGCCTAAGTGTTAAGTCTTATCTGAAAGACAGAGTCATAGCTGGTAAAGGTAAAATGAGTCCATTCCAGTAAAGCATTCTGTACAGTGTCCCACATGTTACTAGCCACTCAGTGTATGTTCATATTATTTTGAGAATACTTCATAAACTTAGAAGAGTTAGAACAACCAGCAGCGAATGAACCTTTGGCACACTTTTCTGATCCCAGAATACCCATAAGCAATGCCATGGACACTGGAATTTAGTGCTAATCTGTACTAAGGAATGCTTTCATTTGGAAGTAGAACACAGTGGCCATTCAGCAATGGGACTCTGGAGGCAGAAAGGCCTAGACTTGAACCCCAGCTCTATCTCTTACTAGCTGAGCTACTTGAGCAAATTGTTTAATCATTATGACCCTTAGTCCCCTGTCTATGAGGAATTCTGTGTGTGTGTGTGTGTGTGTGTGTGAGAGAGAGAGAGAGAGAGAGAGAGAGAGAGAGAGAGAGAGAGAGAGAATATGAATATGCCTGTATGGGTGTGCTGTGGTGTATGTGTGGGTGTGGAAGCCAGAGGTTGATATTAGGAATCTTTATCAGTTGCTCTCCACATTATTTTCTGAGACAAGATCTCTCACTGAACCCAGAGATCATTGATTTGGCTAGGCTGGCTGGCCAGAGAGCTCCAAAGATGGTCCTGTCTCTGGCTCCCAGGTGCTGGGATTATGGACATGCACTGCCATGCCCAGGTTTTTATTTAAGTGCCGAGGATCCAAACTCAGATCCTCGTGCTTGGTCAGCAAGCACTTTACTGACTGAGCATCTCTCAAGCCCCACTATAAGGATTTTAAATAATATAATCTTAAATATAATAATGCCTAAATACATGTTCCTCACCATCATAATAGAGTCCTGGGAAATTATAACTGAGAAATACTACATAGTTGCTCTAGAATCACCTCAAAACAGATGCATAACTGAGGCAGAAGTTACCACTGAATTCAATTACACTTGGCGAGTGTTACTACCCCACCCCCATGCACACACTTTGCAAACATCAATAGTTGACTGCTCCTTCTCACTTAGTAGAAACTGAATTCTTCATCATCCCCTCCATTGTGCTCCAGACAGCAATTCACAACTCACAAGAGCTGATTAATTTATCTGCTGTCCCCAGGCCAGACTCAGCATCCCTTGTCAGAGATGAGAAGGCCAAAGGCCACTGAGGTTCTGTGACTTGCCAAGGATCTCATATACAGAGTAACCATTCCAGCCAAGAACAGAAGCAGCCTCCCTCTCATGCGCTGTCACTTCTACCACCCACCCACTCTGCCTCTCTGAACAGCCCGTCCATGCTAGCAAAGTGATAGAAGATACTGTGATAGCCTTGACTCCCTCCTTGGGCTGCGCAGGGGAGCTGCTGCACTTAGCAAATTGCTTGTAATCAAATTCTAACAGGCACGCTCCAGTGGCAGGTGAAGGGAGGAAACAACAAAGTGTCTCAAATGCTTTAATGGAAGATGTAGAGGTTTACACATTCCTGGCCCAGTCTGGCTCTTGGAAGCATAAGCAAAGGAAATGCTCCCAGGGCAGGGAAGCGTCATCCAGAGCTAAGCTAGAGGAAAGTGAATCATGCCCGCTGAGGAAGGGAGCACGAGGCAACTGACTCGCCCCTCAGCCATCTCCTGTCTCATGAGTCATAAATAAGCGGTACCTCTGCCAATGGTGCCACAAGCAGATTCTCGGCTGCCCGCAGGCATCTGCTTCGGTCAGCTGAGGAGAATCCCAGAGTGCACGGGTTTCAACTGAATGTCTTTGGGGAGGGCAGTGCTAGTACCCAGCTGCTGTTGGCAGACAGGGAGGCGCCTTCTCACCTGCCCTGGGTACCCTCTATGGACCCGACTTTCCAGCTGTCCCTGTGGCTACAGACTTTCCTTGCCTGACTCAGAATATTAAATGATTCTCCAAATGAAGAATTAAAACAACAACAACAACAACTTTGTTGATTGATGTCTGACATGGAGAGGATGGTAGAACTTTTTTAAAAATTAGACTTAGTTGTATTGCAGGTGGTACCATCTGTTGCAAGGTTTTTGTTTCTTCCAATTACATGTCTGGCATTAAGCAGAGCTTTGAAAATAAATAAAAATCAGGCAAGCAATCACCAAGCCTGTATATGCATAACCTCAGAGTTAATCCATGGCTCTTTGAATCCCGACAACCGTCTCCATCCACCCTTTCAACACATAGTCACCAAAATTGACTAAGGATTTACTTGATCATCTATTTATCCATTCACTTACTCACTTTGTGTGTGCGCGCACGCGCGCGTGTAGTATTATGTGAATGCCCGTGTCTTCATTGTCTAATGTCTTCCTCAAATGCTTGGGTCTATCACTGAATCTGAAACTCACTGATTCTGAGAAGCCAACTGGCCAGCAAGCTCAAGAAATCCTCCTGCCTCCGCCTCCCCAATGCTAGGAGTATCGATCGGTGCCTACCACCATGCCTGCCATTTTACATAGGTATCAGAATCTCAATCCAGGTCCTGATACTTGAACAGCAAGCACACTTTACAGACTAAGCCATCTTCCTGCTGCCAACTAAAGTTTTCTCCACATTTCTGGGCACAGGAGGGAAAGCGGGCACGCCATTGACTTCAAGAAACCTAGACTATATTTCAAGGGTTCAGACAAAAAAAAAAAAAATCAAGCAATGTGTTTCTGGAGAACAGTAAACTTACGTAGGAGAGTACAAACATATTGATGTATAGGTGGCCATGTGAGGGAGGCAGAGGCTCAGGGGAGGCCTCTCTGAGGAACCTTCTGAGGTGAGACTGGCTAGAAGAAAATTATGAATGCATTGACCATGTTTTCATATTGTGGGGATAATGTCATTATTTCAGACATCCGTCTACAACTTTTCTCAGTCTCCCAACAGCCCCTCTCCCCCCATCCTTTCCTCCTTTCGTTTTGGACACTCTTATGACAAGACCTACAGACCCACTTGATTCTGTAATTCCTATGCTCCCTACCCATCTCTCACGGGGGAAAGGAGGAATTTGACCCTGGCAGTGCCACCCCTCTTGCATTATTAGAGACAAGGATAAAAATTCCTGGCTCCTTAGAGCTGCTGAGTTAGGGAAAGGTGCTCAGGGAGGGTGGGCATGGGCAGTGGTGTGGGAAACACCTTCCTGCAAAGGAGACAGTAGAGGACTAGGGGTAACCCAAGACAGCAAACTGATCTCAAAAAGTAACACCCACATGTTGTGGGGGATTTGTACACTGTGTGAAAGAAAGTGTATTGCTGCGATTGATGTAATACAGGCTGAATGACCAATAGCTAGGCAGGAGAGGCGGGACTTCCAGGCAGAGAGGAATCTGGGGAGAAGAAGGGACTTTGCTGTGAGTCACTAGGAGGAGAGGAAGCAAGACATACAGGAGGAGAGGTAAAAGCCACAAGCCATGTGGCAGCATGAAGATTAATAAAAATCGGTCAATTAAGTTATAAGAGCTAATTGGAAAAAAGCCTAAGTAAGCTAAGGTCGAGTTTTTACAATTAATAGGTCTCCATGTCATTATTTGGGAGCTGACTGGTGGGACAGAGAAAGACACATTAAACCCACAGTCTCAGAAAACTTTAGAACAAGTTTTTTGATGAAATGGATTACATTTTACAATTCAAAATTTAAAAATTATGAACCCTTAAATTCTTATTCATTGGCATTGTGTAAAATAAACACCCCAAATCTCAATTTCTAATGCCACTTCATAAAGTTAAGCTAGATAATTTTTTGAAAAGATGGAAAGAGCCAAAAGAAAAGAATGTAAAAATTATGTTCTAAAAACCTAAGGCAGTGAATCTCCTAGGGTGCTCCAGGGAACTGAAAGTGTAGGTGGATGGGAAAGGGTGACAAGGGGAGATGTCTAAAGACCAGATGCAGGATCAAGAAGAGACTGGAACGACAACCACAGCCAGCAATGTAACATGAGCACCTGTGGTTGCACACGCTCACATGCATGCACAAACAAGGGCAGAGACACACGAGGGATGGGGAGGGCTTGTCAATGAAGGATAGATAACTCTAACTTCTCCATGCCCCTCAATGTACTACACCTAAAAGATTCCACCCTTGTGCCTCCACCTTGTCTACCACAGGCTTCCCAGGGACCACAGGCTGGCCACCATCTCCAGGAGTGAGGGTTTCAGGGGAGCAGTTTCCTTGACTCCATCACCTTGGTCTCTACCCTCAGAAATACTCGTAGCTCACAATGGACTCAGATACAGCCCCCAGGACAGACTGAGGAGATACCTATTGTGTTCACTACATTTGGAGCGAGGATGGAGATGGGAGGAGAGAACCTTTGATTCCAGGGTGAGGTACAGCTCTGCCTTGCAAAGGGTCCAAAGATGCTTCTTATATTTTTATTTCCTCATTCAGAGTTTGATGACCTAACTAGTAAGCAAGTGGGATTTTTGATTGAAAAGCACAGTCTGAGTGACGACCACCAGAATCCACTAGGATTCTGCACTAGTATACGTACAAACAAGAAAAGCAATTTCTCAGCAGCTTAGCCACCTCACCTTACACAATTCATGATTTAAGCTGGGCATTCAAGACCAGATTCTCTCACACCTATGGCTCCTACTGGCTCTACCTCCCCACTTTCTGCATCTTGCTTACTTTCCTCCCAACAAATCAAAATCAAATGACTGGCCACAGAGGCTATGGCTCCACTTTCTAAGCACATTCTACCCCTGACCGTTTTTTCAGAAGTCCTCCTGACACCAGGGAGCAAGCTCACATCTCTCCATCTGGGGGACTGAAGTATGGGTTCTCAACTCATCATCAACATTTAGAGCGGATAGGTTTTGATGGTGGAGGGACAGGAGCTGTCCTGCATGTCATAGAATGTTCAGCTGCATCTACAGCCTTTTCCATGTGATGCCAAAAGCATCCCCTCCTCACATTATACAATATCTTTGGAGAAACCCAACTCATGAACCAAAGAAAAGCCTGGGTCTCCCTGGAAGAAGAGAGCTAGCATCAGATTAAGATTTACACTAAGGACAGACATCTGTCAGCTTGATACATGGTAGAGCTATCTTCAGGTCACAGGAGGTATCAGCCCAAAACATGGTGACAGGGGGCAGAGATGAGAAAACAATGATATAGGGTTGGTTTGAAACAGGAAATAAAACAGTGAAATCTCACAGCCCACTCTTTTATGTGCAAAGGTTAAAGCAGTCCCTGGCACATAGAAAATATCCCAAAAATGCTTGTTTAATAAATAGTTAGTTAATTAGGAAGTAGGCAACAGGGAATGCTGATTAAGCATAGCTTAACAACAGTTGGACAAGAGATCAAAGTTCCATCAACTTCTGGCTATTTTGGGAGAATCCACAATTGGAGCTCACCAAGGAACCAGTGTACAAGCCAATAAAGTAATAAAAGAGCTATTCTAATAATAACAGTAATAACTACCATTCACTGAGTGTTTACTACGTGCCAGACACTTGACTAAAGGGCTCCACAAGCATTATTTCATTAACCTTCATGAGAACCCACAGGGGAATCACTGCCCTCATTTTAAAAATTAAAAGCAAACAAACAAACAGACTCAGATAAATGAGCCGATGGGCTCACGCCCAGAAAAGTCCGATTCCAAGGTCCACACTTCCTTAACTACAACAACTGTACTTTTTGGTGTCAAAATCCCCAAGGACCCTCACCAAGTCTTCTAGTTGTATTGATTGAACTAAGACCTTCAGTACCAAGGAACAAGACTGTCAACCAGGCACTGCCGTGTCATCCCAGGACAGTTGCCAGTGGCTTTGCATTAAAATAAAAAACACCAGCTGGCAAAAAAAGAAGAGGAAAAACGGCCCACAGAATCCCCTTCCTAGGGGTTGCTTGGGCAGGACCTATCTGCTGGGACAGCTGAACAAAGCCTCCAGCAGAAGCAGATGACCTCTAGGACCACATCCAGAAACAGAACATGTCTCTGGCTTTGTGAGCAGAGGTCCAATCTGTGAACTTTCAGAGGCATGGGCTCCCTTACACAGCCATATTTGTAAATGGTGTGAACTCCTGCCATTGTGACTCTGGTGACTTCACCCACGAAAGTATTTAACACAAGAAAGAGCTACTAATCTGTAAGGGAAGATGCTTTCAAAACCCCTCGGAGTCTCCCACAAGCATCACGTAGGATCTTGGTAGTACTGAAACCGAAAAGTGACACTGTCAAGTCAGCTCATGAGAAGAAATTAGCTATGAGCCCCTCTAAGAAGAACTCTGGCTGATGAACTCTGCCTTTCCTTGGCAGCTTGTCATTCAAATCAGCTATAACACTGATAGGCACTCCTGTTATTTTGTACAGATAAGGAAGAGTGTGGCCTCTACAGTAAGTAACACTGCTCGGTTCAAATGGCCATTGTGCTATGTCACTTGATAAATTAAAAATTTCCTCCGTCTTAATTTCTGCATCTATAAAATAGGCAGAATGATGAAGGTTTAGTTATATTGCTTCCCAAGCTGGGTGAATGACAAAATAAAGGTTGGGGTAGGAAGAGAGAAATCTAAAAAATGTTCAGAATAATTCAAATGAGATTTACAGTAGACTTCTGAGGACTTTGTTGTCAGTGTGTCAGATATCAAGACTCAGACAAGATTCAGTAAAATGTTAAACTGCAACAGGCTAGACAGGGTAAGCTAGCACAGCATTGGAACCTGAGACTTGGTGGCGGAAGATGACTTTGAAAAAGCCCCATGCCAATGCACAGTGGCCAGCTAGATTTTGACAAACAAAGCAGAAAACCAAACCACATACAGTTACCCCAGAAAGACTATTTTTGAAGAAGTTGCAAGGCAAGGGGCACATCTGGAATACAGACTTCTTCATTTGGCCCCCCTCAGAGATCTAAAGAAAATGTTGAGCCAATATAGAAAAATCTTAAGATAGTGGGAAAACCAAACAAATAGGAATCTAAGCTTCTAGTTGTGAAAAACCAAGCACCCTGCTTCTAGGAATTGACTGGGCTCATTCCAGGAGCCCCCAGGTACCCTTCTCCAGGACTGTCAGCACTTATAGAGTAGGCTGTGCCTCCCATTTGATGTCTTCTTGGGTTCTACAAGAACAGACGTCTGAGCCTTCTGCTGTACACACCCTGGAGGTATGAAGGGTGCTTAGAGCTCAGATCATAGTGAGCAACAGAATGACAGAGGGAAAGGCTACACAGCTGTGAGAGTATACTTCCTTCAGGGCCTGAGAGGGAAGCACAACATAGCATCAGTGCTCAGTGGGTCCAAAGAGCAGAGATGTGCCCCCAAGATGAGGACTTGGAAAAGGACAGAGATGCCAACATGAAGGGGTTTTCAATCCTGGCCCGTGTACACAACAAAATGATGACAGCAGTGGAATAATATCCCATTAAACAGAATATATATATATATATACATGTATATATATGTGTGTATATACATATATATAAAGTATATATGCACATATATATGAAACCTGATGAAAATAAGTAATTGAATAGATGTAAGGCAAGGAGATACAACTCGTGGTAGAGATCTAGTCAATAAGTCTAGAAGGATGATAAACAGAGAAAAATACCATCTGTCTAATCCACAGGCATTACTGCTTCAGCATTAACAATGGTGCTCAAATTAGTGGACAAAAGGCTGATAAGAAGTATTACGATTACACAGTCCTAAAGTATCTTCCCATATAGTAATTATTAGTCACAAAGGAAGAAAAGTAACATTACAGGAATGATATTAGAAGACAAACTTTACACAAAGGCCTAGAGTTGTTAATCCCAGGGCGGTGTAAGTCAGCACTATGCCTCTTGCTTTGCCAAAATATGAATAGCACATTTGCTCTGTGCTTTTCCCACCAACACACAAAGCCTGGGCTTACACCAAACAAATGCCAAAGAAGGGAAACTGCAAAGCATCCAACAGAGCTCTTCAAAGGGTCACAGTCAAGAAAGTGAGGTAAAGACCAAGAAACTATCCCAGACCAAAGGAGACAAAGAAGGTGTGATGATGAAGGGCACTATGAGTGGTCCCAGACATTCCTGGGACAACAGGCATCCATGAGTAAGGTCTGGAGGTAGGTGACAGTGTGTGTATGAATGGCCTAACAGTTGTTAGTGAGAAAGAGAGGAAAAAGTGCTGATGGAGAAAGATATCTACCTGAAGTTTGTCTAACTTTTCAATAGGTTTTAATACATCTATGTCCATATACTATTCTTTATACTTTATATGTGTGTTTAATACACTCTTTTATATATACGAACATGTCAACATTTTAAGAAGAGGGGCTAAAAATGCAGAGAATAAAGTCATTCTGTTTTTTTAGATACTGTTACCTGCCTAAGCCTTGGGGTCCAACCATGTTCTCCCTTGGAAAGTTGTAAAAGACATATCAACACCAAGACTTCCTCCTTGGTATATTCAGAAAGGTTGTAAGACAATTTAAAAGGGGATCACTTCTTCATTATGGAAATGGGTCTTATTTAATTCTCAGTCCCTCAACTCCTATAAATCACCTTAGGTACCACTTAAAGTCCCTGCATCTGCTTCTGGGGATCCAGGTCCCGTAAACTGAAATAAAAGCTGTAAACTTGTGGTATATTAAGTCTTATATATAAATCCCTACTCCTCCAAGTACTAGTTCTGACATGGATAGGCAAGTGACTCAACTTCCCTAAAAACTTATGCAGGTGTAAATCTTAAGAAATAGTCATGGAGTTGCCATAAAGCCAAACATGAATGAAAACGAGATGCTGTGTGATATTCATACATACTACATTAGCATCACTGCTATTACTATCTTTGCTTCCAAAGAAATTAAAACCAAAAAATCAGCTGTACCTCTACTTTAAACCCCACTTCTATAAGAAATGCAATGAGAGTAGAAAAGACTACATTGTATCAACTAATTTTGACCTAGTACCATGGATCTGGTGACCATGGCACGGCAAACAGAGTGCTCATGGGAAACATTCTCCAGTCACATCTAGGTTCACATCCTAGTCAGTCCCTGTGCCCTAGTGACCATAGAATGACATGGCTTTCTAGGCCCTAAGGATATCTTCTTTAGGCTGGGGTTCTCAGTAGGGGAATATGCCATATATACATACTGCACAAAATGGCGCTCAGCACAACAGAGTTTTCTTAAACCTTAGTCACTTCCTTTGACTGAGCTAAAGAAGGCTGTGCAGACCAGGAGGAAGCTGGTGTTGATAAGAGAAGAGCACTCTGCTGGGTAGTTACTCCAGATTCTCTGTGATCCTGATTAGATCTTCTGTTTCTACAACAGCCAGAGTTTGTACTGTCAGGTCATAAATGAAAAACAGCTCTGTCTTCTTCTCTGGATTCCTGTGAGTGTTAACTGAGATATGAACGCATTTCCCATGGTCCTGAGGATACACGGTGAGAACAACCCACCAAGCTGAGGGAGAGGCTGCTGCATGAATATTCCTTGGGCCCTTCCTCTCCTCTCCTTTCCGGAAAGCTTGAATAGTATCTGAGGCTCCATCACCAGGGTCTGGAAGCACTTATGCCTTCAGTCCTTTCCTGTCTAAACTATCTACAGTTCAGCTCCTGGGCCTCTTACAGCGGAAGCAAGTCCATATGAAGGGCAAGTAGAGAGAGCTGATATTTTATAAAATTCACATCCCCCTTCCACATGGTCCCACAACGTCCATCAGTGTGTGTGGAATTCTAAGTTTTAAACCTGTTTAATCTCCAGAAAAAACAGTAGTGTTCTCATTCTCCCTTTTCCTCCTTCCCTCTCTCCTTCTCTTCTTCCCTCCCGTGTGCCTGTACATGCATGAGATTTGGCTTTAGACACTTCTTAGAGGCTAGATTTAAATACAGTCTGAGCTGAAGGGAAATGTGAAGACAAATGAGAGATTAGGTGGAAAGGAAAGGGGAAAATAGAGATTTGAAAGAGAAACTGGGCTAATTACAAGAATAAAAGCAGCCAAACAGGAAAACCAAAACCCAGGGAAGGTTGATTTGGTTAAAGTTGCAAATAAGATCAAATGATTCATGAAGTCCTAGTTCATGAGCCCGAGACTGTCCAGCAGTGGCTCTCACGAGCTTAACAACAGGCTCCTTTTCAAACAGGAATCAAAGTGAAATTACGTTCCTGTTCAGCGTGCCTGAAAACCCCAAGTATAAGCCGGTCTCTGAGAGCTTGAGGGAATGCAGACTGTGCCCACATGCCAGCCATTTGTTTTTATGCCTCCTTTCCAGGGGTTGTGTCTGGAATAAGGACATACGATTCTGGGGAGTGGAAGAGGGAGTAAAAGATGTAGAAACATTAATAAAATAAAACATAAGCACGTGTTTTTAACAGATGTATGTATGTCTCTATCCAACCATATACACTTATAGGGAAGAGAGGAAAGGGAAATATTGGAGCATGTGTATCTGTGTCTCCAAACCTCTCCAAGTTTTCAGGTATGAAAAACACTGGTTCCATGCACTTGAGATACTACTGCTATTTTGTAGCGAGATCAAAAAAAAAAAAAATCTTAACAAGGGTATTCCAAAAACAGCAAAGGGTATGTGATTAAGTACTGTGTTTCTGTTGTCAAACTTAGTGTATTTTATTCTAGGCTGCTTAGAAATACTTTTGTAAAGTCTCAAATACAGGCATGAAAGGAGGAGGGGAAGAGAATTCTCTGTGGCAGCAGAACCAGCAGGGGCCAGGAGCTGGCTAAATGCTGTTGCAACATCCTCCCATCTCAGAGAACAAGCAGGTGCCTACAGGTACCAGGAGCACTGTGCTGGCCAGAGTTTCTGTGTTTTGTACTAGTAGACCCACACCTGGCCTCCCCCTGAATGCTATGCCAGGACAATCTTTCTCCCCCAGTATCCACAAGAGGACAAAGAAATGTTCCACTGTATTGGGCAGGAAAGTACCACAGCAAGGTAAAAACACAGCTTTGCTGTGATTGCCATTAGTTAAGGAAGAGGAACAATTTATGTGTAGCAGGTACTAAATATTCAATTCTATGTGTACAGTTGTTCTTCAAAATGGGGTGGGGTACAGCTGAGTCTCAGGGAATATACATTTTTAATAAGGTCTGTGCCAACACAGGAAGTCCAGAAAGCATACAGCAGAGCCCACAGGGACCTCGCACACTGGGGAGAAAGGGCCCTAATGTGAAAAGGAGAATAAAGAGACCAGAAAAAGAAAAACATTCCTGGGAAGGAGGCACTATTAGAGCCCTGTCAGAATAATTACCAGAATGGATGTTTTTTCTCTCGGTGCCTGAGCTTGTCAGGTTCAGAAGAATAGTATTCCAGACAAACAGGCTCCGGGTGAGAGGAACTGGCTGCTCTCCAAGTATCCGCGGCATTAGAGTTCCTTAACCTGTGCCTACAAGGTGGTGGTGTCACATGCCTGTCAGACCTTGGTCTGAGCCACCCATGTTTTCCTTTCCTGGTCTCTTAAATATGTGCGGTGAGAAACTCTTGCTACTCTTTTTTCATTTCTTGTCTTGCTTTGGCCTTTGAGTCTCATGCTTAACTTGGGGGAAGAAACTGAAGAGATCAGCAACAGCAGGAAGCTGCTCCGAGACTTTTGCTGAGAGGATGATGGGAAAACACATGACTTGAGCTCAATATCCAGGTCAGTACAGAAGACAGAATACAGAGAGCAGGAGAACCAGCTGTGACCACTGCCAGTGGTGCTTCCCAAGACAGAGGGAAGGAGCGGGAAGGACTCTGGCTCCTCTCTTTGCTTGGCCCTTCCATCTCCCACTGATGTCAAAACGCCAGAGAAAGGGTCAAGCCTGTAACACAGCAGACAGCAGGGTAACAGTGATGAACAGATGTAAGAACAACCTGGCTAAAGAGCAACACAACTGACAATTTACAAAATCCAGAATCCAGAACCCTGTGCTGTCTAACACAACATTTATATATAAGCATAACACATGCACACACACACACACACACACACACCATACAAAATAACAGAACACATTGCAGCTAGTTCTCAATATATATAATAAATACCCACATACAAACAGTCTCCAAGAATACCAAGTCAGGGGACAGGGAATGCCAACCTGTGGCTCCTAGCAGAATCACAGGAATGGGTTCCTTTGGGATTCTTCTTACATGTTAATCAACCAATCAATACAACCTTGTTTTCTGTGCTTGTGTTTAAAAATGCCTCATAAAGTTTATATTCTTGATCCATTAACAATGAACTCACAACCAATAATCACTTACCTCCTGCCCAAAGGAAGCTTATCTATTATGGAGTTATCCTATAAGTACTCTATAACCATCTTGCACTCAAAATCACTAGGTTCCCTCAGCACTTCACTTTAAACAGTGAAATTACCACCAAACACATAAGAATGAGAATTCACTGCACTAATAGACACACAAAGGTCAGCTGCATGCAGTGATAACTGAGAGGGGCCTATGCTGTCTTCCTGGCCTCAGCTGAGGACATGGATGTAGGGCAATCAGAACCATTCTCTTTCAGCATGTGTGCTGTTAGTTTTATATCAACTTGACATAGGCAAGTGTCATTTGGGAAGAGAGGACATCAACTGAGAAAATGCCCCCACCAGACTGGCCTGTCTGAAAGCTTATGGGGCATTTCCATAATGATGATTGATGTGGAGGGCCCAGCCCATTGTGGGTAGTGCCATCCCTGGGTGGGTGGTCCTGAGTGCTATAAGAAAAAAGGCTAAGCAAGCCATGAGGAGCAAACCAATAAGCAGCACCGCTCCATGGCCTCTGCATCAGGCCTGACTCCAAGACCTATTTGAGTTCCTGCTCTGACTTTCCTCAGTGATGGACTATGATGTGGAAGTGTAAACCGAAAGAAACCCTTCCCTCTCCACGTTGATTTTGGTCATGGTGTTTTACCACTGCAGTAGGAACCCTAACTAAAAGAGCACATGTACAGAAATGACTACAAAGCACCAAAGGAGGTGAGTCTGAGATTATACATGATTTAAACAAGTTGGTGAATTATTATAATCAAAATGATAAATACTGACTATCAATTATCAATCCAGATGTTAAAAAAAATTAAAAGTTGTTCCTAGCAGGGACTGAACTAGTTAATGTTCTATTATATATTTTTTCTTCCTTTTTCATTTTCTCTATTGTCTGGTTTTTCCTCATTGTACTTGTAATTAAGGGGAGAAGGAGTGCTAAATATAAAATTTCTATAAGAAAAGAAACACTGGAAACAAAAGCAACAAGAACTGTTTATCCCAGCAGGAGACCATCCTGAGCTTGCCTCAGGAGCAGAGGTGCAGCCTCGCCTGCCTCATTGTGTGGCTGAAGGACAGACAGTTCAGAATGTTCCAAAGCTCCTGTATAATGACTCCTGAGGGTAAACAGCCAGGGTCTGTGCAGCCAGGGTCACAGAGGCTCACAGGTGAGCATCACAGAACACCCCACATTCCCATAGACCTGTTCAGTCTGGATTACCTTCCCCATCCATCCCTAAGAAAACCCCCTCCAGCATTCATTTCATGCTCACTTATGAGAAGACACAAGCTCCTTCAGTTCAAGTCTGACCATGATTTAAGTTCCTACTGTATAGAACAGGCCACAAGAAATGCTAGAAGAAACATAACACCTTGTTATGGTTCCTCTAACACATTTTCTATTTACAGTCCTACTCTGATAACTACAACTGAACAAAACAAAACAAAATCCTAATTTATAAGATTCTTCATCTTTGGACCAAGAATACAACTAGCTTGTAGACTTGAAAGGGCATCAGAGTAGAAAGAAAGCCTAATCATTCAGCCTCCTGCTCACCCTTTGGGCTATTAACGGGCAAAACTCTTGACTCCTCCTTCCCTAAGCTGCTTTTGCTGTTCCATCTGCTCTTCTCACTCATGCCTTCGGGATCTTGTAATCAAATTCTAATTAAAGTTTAAGGCTTGTAATAAAGAAAACACTCGTGGAATGCCTTTGATTCAAGGGGCCGACACAACATCTCAGCAGTTTGATAAAATGAATTATACCCTTTGCTTAACAAGCATTTTTAAGATGGGATGGGAATGGGAAGTCCCAGGCTTCCGTGACTTCCCCCAACCACACGTTATATAAACATGCTCATCATCGTGTGTTACATGTAAGTCAGCTGGAGATGGCATGGGGCACAGCTACATGCACAGTGCACATGGGGCTCCGTGACAACACATGCAGCAGAAGCGGTACCCAGAGACATGGACTTGGTGTAACCAGGGTCTGGAAGGCCAGGTCTCCTCCTCCTCTCATAATCTCTCGCCAGACTCGGTCAAATCTACCTGGCTTGCATCCTGAGGCTCAGCGTGGCCTGGGAGGTCTGACGGTTCCCAGCACCAGTGTTCCCTCTGCTCCACTCTGCAGATGCAGCTGCTCCGAAGAGCTGTACCGAGGGTGCTATAACTCTGCAGATGACTCAAGACCCTGACTGTGTCAGCAATCTGGATGGCACCACTCCATCCCCACAGCTCAAGTATCCGTCCACTCCAGTAGAGTTTATTCTGTGATTTATTTCCTGGTCTATTTGTCTCTAGTCTTTGAGGTTCTGGAGGACAGACAATGCCTAAGCACGAAAATAGAACTAAAACCTGAAATGGAAAATTAATTCATTTAATATGCCTAACGAACACTTATCAATGAGATACATGTCCCAGAAGCATTCAGTTCCCAGCAACATACACCCTGTTTGAATTTCTGGTTATCGGTCACCATTAGTTATTAATTATAGAGTGACATGTCATGATTAATATTAATAAAAACTGCTATGTCAGATACTGCTTGACTTGCTTTGTATTGTTTTTTAAATTCTCCTGGTGAGACATTTCCTATAATTATGAGGAAACTAAGGGACAGAAAAATTGAAGTTCTTGCCCAAAATTACATTAGTATCAAGTATTAGGTCAGAGTTTACAGCTACAGTCTTGATACACCCACCTAGACCAGAGCCTGAGTACACCATGTAAGATCCTGACTTCTTTTCTTTACATGCCCTAAGCATGTGACCTATGTCTGACCTATGCTCAAGACTTTGCAGTACCTCCATTCTGCCATGTGCTGTAGTGGCCCTTTAACAGCTGGTACAGCCTTGCTCATCCTTCAAGTCCTAGCTCAGACACCTCTTGTTTTGTGATTTGTGAGAGAGTTGACTACTAGGCACTTTGTTACTGCAGAATCTAGAATCTTCTAGACTTGCATTCTAGTGCTAAGATCTGGATGGAATGTGCCTTCTTTTAAAGGTCTCCTAAAAGCAGGACATACAGCAGACTTTGCAAAATGTGTGAGGTTTAGAGAACCAGACAGGAGGAGCTCTACATCGGCACACTGGGGCACATACATATTGTAACCCAGTATTGTGCCAGTTGGGCTAGACAAATGCTGCCTTCCCTGGAATGGTTTATAGAAAGAAAGGAAAGAACAAAGGTACTTAATATCATTACCCACCACCCAATACAAAACAAAAACCAAAACACCAAATGTGACATTCTTCCAGAAGCAGTCAGTGCACTGGCAACTCTTACTTTGTTCTACTTCTCGACTGTCATGATGTGTTAGTTCCTTCCTTAGTTCTACAAGCAGTAAGGTGAGCCCTGTCTGGACACAGCAAGAGAAAAGCAGTAGATGCAGACTCTACCGCACTTGGAAATCTGGATCCGCTTATGATGTCTGTATCCTAGCACAGTGCTGAAGGTCTCAGAGTCAAGCACTTCCATGTCAGGCCCTCTCAGGCAGGAGTAGAACCACCAGGATTGCTCCGTGCTTCAGAACTCCACTAAGACCAAGGCCTCTTCCTTACTCCTTGTGTCTCCCTGTTCAAATATGCCTCCTAGAAGGGCACTGCCATTTCCTCTCCCCAGGCCCCAGCCACTAGCTCAGCTCTATTCCAAGTTGCCAACCATTCCAAACCACAGAGCTGCTACTCTGCCTAAAAGCCCAGGGGCCCTGCCTCCTATTCCCCTAAATACTAAGTTTATATCAAAGTCTAAGAAGTAAGTATCGATGAGTGTTAGATCTTTTGCAAGCCATACTTTAAATTCCTCAAACCTTCCGACCAAAAAAAAAAAAAAAAAATGTAATGATGCTAACTACCTTATTAAGCACCTCTACAAAATGCCTATGTGGTGGGTAGGACAACGAAGTGATGATGACATGCTCACTGTCACACAGCTAATGAGCTGCAGAAGTAGAATATAAGAAAAGTGATTTTTGTTCTCAGGATACAGCTGTCTCTCAGCCCTTTGCTCATGTATTCAGAAAAGACTTACACTCCAAAACTGCACAACGGAACTTTCACACAGATGTGCTGCTAGTGTTTTGTCAACTGGACAGAGTGCTAGAGTTATTTGGGAAGAAGGAAGCTCAGATGAGAAAATGTGTCCATCAAATTGGCCTGTGGGGTACTTTCTTGATTGACAATAGATGTGGGAGGGCCCAGCTTGCTGTGGGAATTACCACCCCAGGTTAGTGTTCCTAAGAAAGCAGGCCGAGCAGGCCAAAAGGAGCAAGCCAAGAAGCAGTGCTCTTCCATGGCCTCTGCATCCGTTCCTGCCTCCAGGTTCCTGCCCTGACTTCCCTGGATGATGGATTACAAGCTGTAAGACAAAAAAGAAAAAAAGAAAGAAAGAAAGAAAAGGAAAGAAAGGCCTTTCCTCCAAAGTCATCTTTGGTAAGCATTTTATCTTTTTAAAAATTTTTTATTATTATTTTTTTATTCACAGTAATAGAAACCCTAGCTAAGACAATGGAGCATCAGTACACATGGCTAATTTAACCCTTTGCAAGATTATGATATATTACCTTGCTCTATTTCTAATCCATATTTCTGACCATTTCCTACACAGGCAGTGAATTCTCACACCTTCAATCATACATACCTCTGTCTGCCATGCCCTACGTACCAGCTTCACTCGCACAAATGATGCAGTTCACCCACTCATCATGGAATAAAGAACTACTCGTTACCCTTTCCTGAACTAAAGAGAAAAGGTTGCCTGGTGTGATGTGATGGTGCATGCCTGTCATCTCCACTACTTAGAAGGCTGGGACTGTAGTCTGAAGCCCAGGAGTTCAAGATCAGCCTGGAGAATGTAGTTAGATTTCATTATGAGACAGGAGAGAAGTGGGGAAGAAAGGGGAGAGAACAAGAGAGGGAGGGAGCAAACGCAATGGTGAAATTGACTTCGTTCCTGTCCTCCAAAGACTAACAGTCTAGAGAGAAACATACAAACACATCAAACTAAACAGAATGTCCTATGACAAGGATAAAGACAGGCTGCCATGGGAACACATGGACGTAGATCTCGGGGCCTCCTCACTGACATGCTGGTTCCCACATACTCTCCCTCAGTCTTCCCCAGTCTCAGTCTCCTGAAACATAATTTAAACTCTAATATTTACCTCCATCATTAAATTCAGGTCATTGAAGGACTGAGGCATTTAATCCATGAATACTTACTGAGTGGCTCAGAGGACTAACATGGATAAAAAGCCCAGGTTTCATCATTTAACTCCCACCAAGATTACTACACATGTGACCTTGGACAGTCACTTAGCATATCAGCCTCTCAACATTTTCTACATTCCTAAAACAAAATTCAATTAGGAATATATGGCAACAGTATTCAGCAAAAATCATAACATGGCCAGTCTCATCTTTAACTATTAACGATTTAAGCACTAACTATTCCAACATCAACTTTAAGTGTCTCAATGACAACCTGACATTGAGGGTATCCATCATATCTACACATTACAACATTTCCAATAATATAAATACAATATTCACTTCCAAATATAGATGAACAACTGAGATCTAATATGGTGGCAAAAATTCTAAGAATGTTATGTGTTAAACATGTATGTTAGTTGAAATGCACATGCACTATTCTAAATATAAAATAGTAATAATTTTAACTACTACACTTACATGCCAGTTTATATATACATTTAAATTTACAACTACAACAAGCTGAGTCCCTTTACTGTTGCTTGCGTGTATGTGTGCTTGGGGCTAACCACTACCACTTTGGATTGAATAACCTATCAGAGGATTTGTCCCTAGAGAACTGATTTCACCTCTCAGTACATTAATTGCCTGTAGCTGTACATTTAGCGATGCATCTCACCTTGTGAGATTCTTCTCATCCACATCTGCACGTCAACTGGCATGTCATTTTTCAGATTTTGTTTCGGTGACTATATCGTTGAGATTTCATGGGAAACACAACAATGACCAGAATGGCAAGATGCACCAAAAAAAGTACAATAGTGGCACTTGTATCTTGGGCATAAGCAGTGGCAATCTAATTAGACTACACGGCCTATTCAAATACAAGGGAATTCATGTCTAGTACTGTAAACCTGCTCAAGAACCCATGGCTGGTAAGGTCACGGAACCTAAGGAAGAACTCACTACTGCTACTTTCTCAAACCAGTGATTTCTAACTGTAGTCTAAATACTGTCCTCATATGTACAGATAAGTACAGATCTCACCACTCATCAAAGAAACTTTCCTTTGCAGCAGATGGAAAACATTACAGAAAACCAAAACTGGTTAAAATGCTGAGAACAAACACAACTTTGGATGTGCCCAGGCCTAACTGGCATATTTACAACATAACTACTACACCTAAGGTTCAGGAAACAACATGGATAATGGGAAATAAGGGCTATAAAAGCCAGTAGACCAGGACATCTACCATGATAGTGTGTTCTATATACCGATGATTAAGAAACATAAAGTAATTTAAGAGTTCAGCCAAATTTCAATGAGAAAGCATTAGCCAGACAAGTTGAAAAGGAAAGAAAAAAAAAACAGCTTTTTTTTTTTTTTTTAGTATAACCTTTAGAAAAAAAGTTAAGTGACATTAAGTAAAGCATTATTAAAAACTCAGGCCTACAATTTTTAACCCTTATATCACAGTTTATGTCTAATAATTGTAACATAAAATTAAATATCAGAATTATATATAACATTTTGTTATGTGAACTACTTATGTCAAGGGTCTTTCAAGAAAAGATTCTACTTATAAATTCCTCACATTTTATAAAGATAAATTAAATTATTACTTTTTTACGTCACAGAGAATAAGAACTCTAAAACTGTGTAAAAGAATGTTGATAATAACTTGACATAAATGTAATAAAAACATGAAGAGCACAAAAAGGGAAGTGTTAAAGAAAAATGAAGGTTCCATTTTTGGTATTTTGTTCCTGTTAACCAATCACTGGAATGCAGACTTCAAAACATGGCTCAGCATGACAATCCCTCATGGCTCCAAGGCCATGAAGCGACGGCCCAGCAGGACAATTCCCTCAAGGCTCTCAGGCTATGAAGTAGATGGCAGTGGTTCTAGGTAAACAGATGTGCCTAGGGGCTATATTCAGACATAACCACAATATGAAATCACTGCTCTCCTCTGAGATAGGTGGAAAGAGTGGAGCTTATATTGTAGGAAGCTAGGGAATAAATAAATAAATAAATAAATAAATAAATAATAAACAAAATAGTAAATAAAATAAATAGATGCTGATCATTTATATGGAAGATCTGACTATAGAAGGAAGGAAAGGGGTAGAGTCCCAAAGCCCAACTTACAAAGTACTTCCATTTGCTAAGGCAAGAAATGCAAGCTGAGACTGCATGGAATACATTACATCTTTACACCCCAGTCTAAAACTGCTGTTGCTTTTGAGTGCCAAAAATGAATGTATAAAGAGTACTCCACCCTACCATCCAAACATATTTGATTCGTAAATGCTTGGCTTTAGCTGAGCCAGTTTCCTTAACAACTTTCAGAAGAAACAGAAAAGCAAAACTTTTGGGCCAAGAGGTTTTCATATTAAAGCCCATGAATTGAACATTTGTGATTTTCCTACAAGCATCCAGACTTAGTGCCCCTACACTCATAGGGTAAATGAAGGTGCACAGACACACAGGTAACCAGTTCTGCACTATACTAGATGATATGTGTGAGTCTAAAGTTTTTGGAAAGGCAAGAATTTCTTCTTCAGAATTTTCTTCACATCTCTAACACATACAAGATAGGAATAATAGAAAATGAGGCTTCTAACTGAAAAAAAAACCACACATAGCTGGAGATGACAATATCACTATGTGTCATGTCAAGAATGCCCAGTAAGAGACAGGACAAGCAGCAATCCTCACAAGGTGCTATTGTTATTCCTGTTACAATTAATAAAACTAGCTCTAAGGAGCCTTTGCAGGGAACCAAGAGCTTCAGCAAATCAGTTTTGACTTTCAGTCTAACTGTTATTATGATAAGTTTCTTCTCTAAACTTTAGCTTGGTCATCTCCAAAATAGATATAACCATTTAGTTCAGAAAGCTAAGGCATGAAATGAAATATTGCAGATAAAGGAGCCCACATAGTGTCAAACACAAAAGTCATTATTCAACCAATAGTAGCTGTGTTAAATACTACTGTTATTATAGAGAATGCACAATTAGCAAGAGACAGGGGACATTTCAACTCAAACTTAGCTGACTGATATTAAAACCAACGGACAAAAAGGCATTGTTGTGAGTTCAGCATGTGGCAGCATTACCATGTCAATGTTCTACATGTTTTAACACAATCAGCCATCACAATAACCCTAGTAAGTACTGATTGTTATTGACCTTTCTGTGTAGATGAAAAATGGCAACACAGATGCCCCTTAGTTAGCAGCTACTAGAAGTCTGCCATGTCCTATTTATCCCAAATGTAGGTACTTCCAATAATATGATTACCACAGCATCACCACATTCATGTCCCTTTCATCTGTAATTTGAAATCGCATTCATCATCTCATGCTGAATTGATGTATTTGGGTAAAAGAAGTTCATACAGAAAAAGATACTGCTTTGCATTCTTAAGAAGGTAGGACTACATAAGTGGAAGATGATATTACTGTTATGATTCTACAGAAACAGAAGCAATTATACTGTTGATTCTGTAATGGTAGTTTACCAACCAGATTCTGCCTAAATTAAACCAGACTTCTAGACTTTTTTTCTGCAAAATTTAAGAACATCAGAACTACTTGAAACATACCAAACAAAACTTGGGAATGTTCCTTCATTACTCTCCACCTTACTCTTTGAGGCAGGGTTTCTTAATAAAACTCAGAACTCACCAATAAAGCTAGTCTCACTAGGCAGCTTGATCAGATGTCTCAGCCTTCTAGCGCTAGAATTATAAGCAAGCTACCATGCCCACCTGGCATTTCTGTGGATTCTGGAATCCATACTCTGGCCCCCTTGCCTTCCAGCAAGTGCTTTAAGTGCTGAGCCATCTCTCCAGTACTTTTTTTTTTTTTACTTTTATAGTCAAATAATCATGATCAATCAGAATGAGATAAAATTAAATGCAGCTGGAGGAAAATGCTGATGTGAATGGCTGAGAGCATCATGTACATCTTGCAATAAAGGGTACACAATCACACTGTAAGTCGAGGCCCAGTTCCCACTCTCCTACATTCTATCTCACTAAGACTACAGCAGCTGCTGGCTTTTCCCAAAAATCATTCCTGGAAAAACAAAATTAGCAAGGCCCCATTCTTTAGATGTGCTTTTAAAAGTATCCAGTCCTTGATCTGCATGGATTCTTTTACAGACAGTTGACAGCTCTGACCCAAGTGCATGTTATTCAAAGGTCAAAGAGTCGGTGAAATGGATGCAACTGTTGTCAAACAAGAATGAGCTCCCTTTGAAGTCTGGGTCTTACATGAGCTGATTCTAAAGCTCTCTGTGAATGAGCAAAAAGTAAAATATTAAAATGAAGCTCTGTAATCTGAGCACTCTTTTAAGCCAGGCTTGGAATATTGCCCTGCTCTTTTGTGGTACATGGCCCACCATTAATGTCGACCTGTGAAGGGGGGGGGGGTGGCATCAGCAAACAGAAATCAATGACCCTCACACTCTCCACAGATCTGCAACCATCCATGAAAAAGCCTCCCTCAGAGACCTTCTGCTTGCAGTGGAGTCTATTCAGTACTGCCTTGCCTTTAGTCTATTTGTGCTTACTTACTTATTTTTCCCCACGATTTGATTCTGTATTATGGATATCTTCTGGCCAAACTCACTACAATCACCAAATACTTGAGTTGTTTTGGTGGCCATTAGCACTCAGGAAGTCTCCAGTTTAATAAACCATACCATTCCACCCCATACATCAGCAGCTATAGTATGCCATGCAATGGAATACCAGTAGAATAAAGGTTAGTTTTTGCAGACTCAAGTATCACACAATATAATAATTGATCCTTGTTAATAGAAGCACAAATACCATGCCTCTCTGACAATTACATCAATATTTTGAGTCATTAGGTCTAGATGTTTAGTAATGAACCTTTTAACACAGAGAAAACTGCTGTGGGATGTTCTGTATGGCAAATGTGTTGCTAATAAAACACTGATGGCCAGTGGCTAGGCAGGAAGTGTAGGCGGGACTAACAGAGAGAATAAAAAGAACAGGAAGGCAGAGGGAGGCTCTGCCAGCCGCCACCAGGACAAGCAGCTTGTAAAGATGCCGGTAAGCCACGAGCCATGTGGCAAGGTATAGATTTATAGAAATGGATTGATATAAGATATAAGGACAGTTAGCAAGAAGCCTGCCACGGCCATACAGTTTGTAAGCAATATAAGTCTCTGTGTTTACTTGGTTGGGTCTGAGCGGCTGTGGGACTGGCAGGTGAAAGAGATTTATCCTGACCGTGGGCCAGGCAGGAAAACTCTAGCTACAGAAAACCTTATATTTAAATTCAGAGACTATTAAAACCACTTTTAGATTACCTTTCTTAAAACAACTAAATTTCAAACATAAAGAGATAAAACTGATTCCTGGTTTTTTTCTGCTACTGGACTTCCCAGAATTCCATTTTGTGGAATATGAGCCATTATGGAGCATTCTGGATTCCTCAACGCTCGGAAAATCTACAGTCCATTTCTTAGAATACTCTCTGGCAATGATGCTAGTGGCTAAACCTAACTCTTCTAAGTTTTCCTTCAACAAAGCACCACCACATACCTGTCTCTCACCTATCTGACAAATCCTCATGATGTGACCTACAGTGAGTAGGTCTATGTACCCCCATTTGACAATGAAGAGACTCTTACACTTCATAAAGAATCTGGACCTGGTTCAAAGTCCAGTTGGAAGCCTGGAATTCTTGTCTTTCATATATACTATCCAACAGTCAATAGGGCTGAGGCTCTGCTGAGACACATGACGATCTGCACAGGTTTGGTTCCCCATTTCCTAGTACTTCTACTTCCTGTCCTTTGTAATCCCTGCAGTGATGAGCTCCATCTTCACCACCATGGAGGGGAGTCTGAGACAGCTGATATGAATATAGGAGGGTTTATACTTTATAAGTTCCATGATCCTGAAAGCCATCAGCCCAGATGGGAGAAACAAAAAGAAACTACAGCACATCAAGACATATAAACCCTAACTTCCAAACTCTTAGAAACTCTACAACAGATATCCACAGAGCTAGATTTCTACACACAAATATAACACAATCCCCAGTGAGGTTCCCCCAACATGCAATTCTTTAAAGAATACAAAAGAAGTATATTGCCAGAGAAAATAATTGAGTCTTAAACAGTAGGTCTCAAACTGTAACAGACATCAAAGTCTCCCAGAAAATCTGCTAAAACAGACCATTCTGTCCCACTTCTGGGCATTTCTAATTCAGTGGGCTGGGGGTGAGGATATAGAAGGTGCATTTGTAATTCATCTTCACAGGATACTTAGGGACTGATCTGGTTCTACCCATAGAGAACAGTGAACTCGGGGTGTATGTTTACATAATAAATCTTACCATATAAAACTACTTTTTAGTTTGATTCTTTCATAATAAGTTTTAAAAACATTATGTACCAATCAGAGGCAGCATGTACCATAATGGTAAATAACCTAAATTCTGGGATTCAAATCCCAGTCTATGACTCATTAACTGTGTGAACACAGGTAGGTTCCTTCTTTGAGCCTGAGTTTCCCTTTCTAGAGAACATACTATATCTGATATAATAATAATAGAATATGCTCTTGAGAGAGAGAGAGAGAGACAGAGAGACAGAGAGAGAGACAGAGACAGAGAGACAGAGAGAGACAGAGACAAAGAGAGAGAGATGGGCGTTGTATACTATATAACACAAGGATGTTGGGAAAAATGAAGGGACTATTATATCTAAAATATATCTGTGCCTAGTAGATATTAACACAAGTAAATAGTAACACAAAGTACTAAGGTTATTGATAAACAGTCATGCATTGTTTAACAATAAAAATGCATTCCACAGCATGCATTGTTAGGTAAGAAATATCACAGAGTATACTTACATAAACCAAGATGTGATAGCTCATTTTGTATCTACACTGTGTGGTGGAACTGAGAGATCCTAGGCTAGAATTTTGTATAGCATGTCATCGTACAGAATACTAGCGTCCACTATAACACAATGGCAGGAATGTGTATGCCTAAACACATTTGAACAGAAAAACACACACACATGCACACACACACACACACACACACACACACACACACACACGCACACACGCACTATAGAAGACAAATGGTGTGCCTCTGTAGAGTGCTCACCCTGAATGTAGCTGCTCTTGATGAGCCATCGACTCACACTGAGTGAGTCCATGTGAAGGCCTGAGCCATCACTCTACCACTACATACTTTAGAGACACTGTGCGCTCAGACTGCACTAAATTCCCTTACTATGTTCTTCTCATAAGAAATTAACCTAAGCTTACAATAACTTTTATTACTTTGAAAGGTACTAATTTTCTTTTAATTATATGTCTTATAAAAACCTCATCTTAACTACAAACACATGATAGGCAATAGGAAATGTTTAGCTCCAGTAATTACACTCTAATAGCACCATCACCCTAAGTGTGGTCTGTGCTTCACCAAGTCATAATATGACAGCAATTGGGGACAGAGCTTATAGTCCTTGCACACACATTATAGAATATAAAGGAAGATATATACACAAGGAGCTGTTTAAAAACACTATCTGCTTGATTAGATGATTAAAGTAGGGAAACAAAGACACACACTACAGCCATCCCAAGTGGGAGACCAGTCAGGCTTTCAATTGTTTTCAAATGTTTCAAAACATTTTTTCAATTGGAAAATCCACAATGGCAAAATATATTTCTATGTAACCTATATACCATATAGCTTTTCTGGAACAAAAGTATGTCTTTTTAAGTACAGTAATATAAAAGAACAACTCTTTCCAAGCTATCTTTCCAAATTTCTCAGCATCTAACTGTTGTGAGCCAGGCCAATCCAAGGCCTTACCTAGGCACAGATGTATGGACAAGGAACCATAAAACCAGGAGCATGACTGGCAAGGCCAGTAATGGCTTAGGGCCAGGGCCGTGGGGAACCTGTGACTCTGAACCCTGAGAAGCCAACCCTTCCTCCCAAAGGATGATGGTTATCAATCCCAAGGCCGCTGTGTACATTTGAGATAACCTATGTTCCTTCTGTACAACATTGATTATCATGCTAACTTTGTCCCATTGTGTAATAGCTTTCTGCTGACTCTGTCCTATTTTTCCATGCAAACAGTATATAAGATGCTGTTCTTCTTTAGAAAAAGAAAGGAAGGAAAGAAGGAAGGAAGGAAGGAAGGGAGGGAGGGAGGGAGGGAGGGAGGGAGGAAGGAAGGAAGGAAGGAAGGAAGGAAGGAAGGAAGGAAGGAAGGAAGGAAGGAAGGAATAAAGGAAGGAAGGAATAAAGGAAGGAAGGAATAAAGGAAGGAAACTTTCACATAAGACATAGGTTGGGAAAGGCCTCCTGACCTCAACTTTTCTATTTTTGTTACTATTTCTGATCCCCTCTAGTCCTCCATCTCAGGAACCTGCTGGTCCAGGTTGTCTAACAGAGGTCATGTGTTAAACAGCAGTGAAGATGAACAAATCAGAACAAATCATTCAGTGAGTTTCTGAGCTTCAAGATGAAGTATGTCAGGAAGTAATCACAGTACAGTGTGAGAAAGGCTAGAACTACAGGAACAATGGAGAGGGAGAGTCAGTCAGCTCTTCACCATATAAAGAAATGCTACACAATGTGGAATACTACACAAAGAGAAGATCTGATGTCAGTGTGATGAGCTGCAAGGCAGGCCATCACGGTAGGAGTGCATGGCAGAGCAAGCCTTCTCACCTTATGGGAAGAAAGGAAAATAGACTTGCAAGGCTCCCAGTCACTATTGCCTTTGAGGATACAGTCCCACGACCTGAAGACCTCACACTAGTGTCAACCCCTTAAATGTTGATCATCTCTCAAAAGTGCCTCCCTGGGGGACCAAGCCTTTCACACATAAGGTCTGGCAGGGGAGAGGAGGAAAGCAAGATCCAAAGTATAAGACATGTCTCTAACCACCCAGTGCAGTTTGAATGGCTTCACAAACAACCTGATTTTTAAGGTGGATCTTTAAGGATGGTCAACAGATGACCACGTAGAAGGGGCAACTCATCTCAGGAGAAAAACAGTGTGCATAAAGACAAGACATACAAAGGCTGGCTTGCCCAAGCCTGGGGGGTGTCGGACATGACAGAAATGTTTGTATTCAATGTGGGGAGACAAAAGCAGCTCAGTTTGGGTGCTATGAAAAGTGTATTTGAAGCTATATGCATAGTGCTCAAAAACGGTGGTATGGTTTAAAACTTAAATGTTTCCTAAAGGCCCGTGTGTTTAACAGTTTGGTTTCTAACTTAGCACTAGAAAGCAGTGGTGGAAACTCCTACAAGCGGCTCCTAACTGGAAATCTTTAACTCATTTCTCTCCTTCACATATAGCTGTGATACAATTTTCTTCGGATACTCCTAAGGTGCTGCCTTGCTACACTCCAAATGAACAGGGCCAACTGCTCATGTGAGCCCAAGTAAATCTTTTCTCTTTATAAACTAACTCAGGGGTTTACTATAGCAACAAAAGGCTGATCAACATAGACAGCAGGGAAACAAATACATAACATTGGTTTTAATTTTTATTATATTTGTTTGTTTATTTATTTATTTATTTACTTATTTATCTACTTATTGGGGAGAGTCACCATCGCTATGGCACATATGTGGAACTCAGAGGACAACTCGCAGGAAGATGTTGGGTCTCTCCTTCCATCACATAGGTTCACAAGATCAAACTTAGTCATCAGTCTTGACAGCAAATACCTTTACCTGCTGAGCCACCTCACTATCTCTCAAGTAGGTTTAAATGTAGATCTCATGATGTCCATGCAGTGACAACCTCTTGAAGGTTAATGTTTCTATGCCCAGCCTTCTTATCAAGCACCAG
>CABHPQ010155856.1:0-33200 GCA_902168405.1 Peromyscus aztecus | reverse complement strand
GCCCCAACTATTTTAGCTAAGACATCACAAACACATGCTCTAGTGAACTCCGTTTAAATGGTCTCCTCAGCTACTGCTTAAGGAGACCTTACTTAGCAGGCACAGAAAGGAAAGAAAGTTCTGGTGTGCTCACCACTCCCCTTTAAGGCAGGCCTGACCCTGTCTTCTCTAATGGACAAACACTTCCACTTGGTTGCAGGTGCAATGCCTTCTTCCCAGAGAGGAGGAAGTGGCTGACAGCCCCAAGCCCACCGGGCACTAAGACTAGCCCTCTGTGCCCTGTGGCAGTGTTTTTATATTGGAAGAGCAGCACATCCTCATGAGGGTGCTTGGATTTCAGCTTCACTCGGAATGTGCAGATTGCTCCTGCCATTGCATGTCCCATCGTATCATGTGGACACTTGTCTGTGTCTGGGCCTGTGACAGGGTTGGTGTCTGACACTTGACATGTGGGCCAGTGCTTGGTTCCATAGCTGTATACCCTTCCTGCTCTGCCTCGCCGCCCTTTGCTGCAAGCCCAGAGTCATCCACAGTGGTTAGTGATCAGCCACTATGCTTTCTAATGATAGCTTGGCTACAGTGCCAGGACCCTTCTTCTTAGGACTTGTGAGAAGGCACAAGGATTCTTAACACCATTCCTCAGTGAAAAGAGGAGGGAGGAGGGGGAAAGAGGGGGCAGAGAAGAATGCCTTTATATCTTTATGTGGTACACCTACCCTCCACCAGACAGGGCCAAGGTCACACCCTGCCCCTTTGCCCTTGGCCTGCCCTACGGAGGCTGCTGAGGCCAGGGGTCCATTGCATCCCTTTGGAGATGGGGCCTGGCACTCTAGTGAGGCCTCATTTCCACGCACCATCTCTCTGGTCCTGGGAAGACACTTCTGTGTGCTCTGTCTCCATCCTATAAACGTTTTTGGCTTTCTTTTTCTCCTCCTCTTCCATCCCCACCTGCAGCTTATTGTGCGCGGCAGCCTTTGCTCTGTTCTGCACTATACCTCAGACTGGTCCTGATGCTTTCCCGATGCTGTTCTATGCCATACACTTTGTCCAAGTGAACCTGAGACTGCCCAACGCCCTGAGCCCAGCCCCAGCTCAGGGAACCCAACCCCCTCGGCCCTTCTGCCCCCGATTTTGCAGATTCAGAAATGGTGACCTACTTTCTTGTCCCAGACCACCTGCAAACTATGATGCCACTGCTTGTTCACTTTCAGGCTGTGTCCCTGATTTTGGAATGTTAGCTTGTGCCCCTGATACGGTTCTCAGGTTGGCACAGAAGCATCCCCATCCAATCCCTTCCAGAGCCTCGGACCAAAGATGTAAAGTTCCTCATGGTAGCTAGCAGTTGGACTCTGTTGGCCTGCAGGACATGTCAGCCCCGCTCAGTACCACCCTTAGGAGCCGGTGGCCCTTCTGCTGCCTCTTGTGCTGTCCACCCCCTGCCCAAGTCACGCTCAGCAGCCCTCTCTATTCTTAGGCCACGAATGGCGGCAGCAGCGCCTTCAGTGACTACTCGTCCTCAGTCCCCTCCACCCCCAGCATCAGCCAGCGGGAGTTGCGCATCGAGACCATCGCTGCCTCCTCCACCCCCACGCCCATCCGCAAGCAGTCCAAGAGGCGCTCCAACATCTTCACGGTACGTGCCCGTCCTCCTCCCTGCCCAGCTGCCATCACTGCGCAGGCAGGCAGGCAGGGCTGCGCCGAGCTCCCGAGCAGGAGGGCAGGCAGCCCCAGGTGAAGAGGATGCAGTCTCTCTCACACTTAGACACACAGGGCTCCTAGAGGTTCCTCAGTGGACCCGCAGCATCTTCCAGGCCATCCCTCTGGGCCCAGGAGGGGCTTCCCTCAGACCCTCCCCCCTGTGCACATGCTCACCCCCTGAAGCCTCCCTCCCAAACCCTAGAGTTTCTGTATCAGCTTGAAGGGATCTTTGAACTCGTGGCCTAACTTCCCTGACCCCCTTTGATTCAACAGCTAATGACCCGGAGGCCGGAAGGCTGTTTGCCCAAGGCGACACAGAGGGTTAGCTGGCCGAGCTAGAGTCCCAGCCAGGCCTCCCCGTCCGCCGCCTTCCGGCTCTTTTTCCGTTACCCCACTGCCGAGGGGAACATTCATGCTTCCCACCCACCGCTGTGATTGGTTTAACAAAGGCTTAGCCATCTTTTCCTGGGCTTCACCACGCTGCCTCGTGCCTCCCGCTCAGGTTTGTCCTGTCTCCTTGTGAGCTCCTTGCCCTTCCCCACCAACCTCATGCCCCTACCCGGGCTCCACTGAGCCTCCCTGCTCAGGGCCAACCCCTCAGCTCTTTGGCCCCTGAACTTACCACTCCCCATCCCAGTTTTTACACACCGTGCCCCTCCCTGCCCTGGCTGTGGCCCTTCTGTGGGGCTCTGGCTGGACTGTTCCAGGAGCTGTGGGCAGACAAAAGGTGGGTGAGCAGCCCGTCCCTCTGCATCAGTCACTCCACACCTCTTTCTGAGAGCCAGGGCTTGGCTCTTGGCCTGGGCCTGTATCCAGCTGGCCAGGCTAGACTTTCTGGACCCTGCCCAGACAGAGCCAGTGCCCCTGGGCCTCTATCCTCCATTCTCACGTCCACCCTGCTTGACATACCTCTGCCCTGCATCCCTCTGTCTGCTGGCTCCTAGTGTGCGCGCTCACTGGCCTCTTTCTGCTGACGGCTACTGCTGCTGTTGTTGGGGCACACTGTGCTTACACAGCTCCAACCCTGCAGACACACAGCTTCTCCTTTCTGTTCTGTTCCATCCATTGAGACATGCAGAGTCTTGGTGGCTGCCTGCTCATGTCCACACCTGCTGCCGCTACTGCTGCTATAAAGCCCTTGGGTGCCTCTGTCCAGTGACACCATGGGCACCCTCCACAGCCCAGTCCCCAACATCAGCATTGTGTCTCAATCATCCACTGCCTTGATTCCATTCTTAACATCCTCCCATCTTCCCCCACTGGCTGGTCCAGCGTCAGGGCATCCTTGCCTCCCTGCTCGGCCTCCTCGCCACAGTACCTTCGGGCTCCCTCCATGTGTACTCGCTGCCTGCCTGCCTCAGCTGTGCTGCCTTGCACCACCACACCCCTCGCTGCTTCGAGCACGGCCTTCCCTCCAGGCCCTTCCATTTTCTCCATCTTCACAGTGGCAACCTTATTTTTTCTTTCCATCGTTTCCATGGTGACCTCACTTGCGCCATTGTCCCTGAGACAGCCTCAAGGCATGTTCAGCTCTATGGGTGTATCTTGGGAATTCACCCCATCGTTGCTGTTGGGGCCACCCTTCCTTCATCCTTCCTGGAGGAGTTACACCTGCTCCAGGAGGTCCTGTTGTGTGCTGCCTGTTCTGTGACTGGTGACTTCTCGCTGGGCATGGTTGTGATGTCCCCAGTCTCCCCTTCATGACCCCATGTATTCATTTGTTGCCACTCTTGCCCTGGTTCCAATTCCCATCCTTCATGGGGAGGTGCCACTCTGGGCTCCTGGGGTTTTCTGGTTGTTGACAGCCGCTTGGCTTACCAGCCTGGCTGGGGGTAGGGCTCATCACACTCATCCTGACCAGCAATTCAGTCTGGAGACCCAATGACAACAGTCCCATCCTCCTTCCTCCTCCTGGGGCCAAAGGGGCAGAGGGCTTTAGCCCCGGAGGGGTCTGGAGGCAGGTGTTGTCTGCGGAGCTGCTGGGCAGCAATTTAATCTTTAGCAATTTTGCCCAGTTCTTCGTGCTCCCCCTGCTGGGCTTTCTCACACATTGCAGTTGCATTCCTTTGTCCGGTCCCTGTGCCTTGGCTTCTGGCAACCTGGGAAAATAGGAGGGATGGGCCCGGGCAGCAGAGTGGTGAACTTCCCTGCTGACATGGACTGCTGGGCCACAAATGCCCAGCAGTTGGCGGCCTCCTCCTCCTCCTTTCCTTTTCCAACCTCCTCCTCCTCCTCCTCCTCAAATCCTCCTCCTCTTCATCCCGCTGCCGCAGCCTCTCCCCAGGCGCCTGGGTCTCTGCCCTCACCAGTGCTGACCGACTTTTGCGGGGCTTAAGTATAACTTGCCAAAATCTTTATTCTTTCGATATTTGCAGATATGTGCCACTGTTTCCAACTTTTCATCAACAAAAAGGCCTTTCCAACTCCTTCCAAATTAGAAGACCAGGTGGTGACACACAGCACCTCTGGACATTCCCCCTGTGCGGGGCCGGAGGCGGGCCGGGCCCTGGGACTGCTCTCAGATGAGAAGCGGCCGCCGAGCTCCCCGCTCCAGAGACCCACAGGAACCTTTGTAACTAACCCCACCCCCAGGGAAGGCTAGGAACGCCGGAGCCCGCGCTGGGGGCTGCCGGGGGACCAGGCCCGGCTGGACGCTGCGCCAGGCTCGCTGAATGGAGAAGAAGGGAGCTCGGCCCACGCCGGCCGGCCAGAGCGACGAGGCCCAGACGGGCGGGGCACTCAAGCCCGCTGGCCCAGCTGCTCCTGGGGGGAGCTTTCCTGCCCCTCCCCTCCTCTGCTCCTTCCTGCATGGACTTCTGCCGTTCCTGCTCCTGCTCCGGAAGCCGCCGCCGCCACCGCGCTTGCCTTGCCCCCTCTCTTTGGCCCCTTCCCCTGTTTCCTAGGATCCGCATTTGGGTGGACTCTGCCCCAGGAGCTTGGCAGGGCGTAGGGCCTCTTCTGGCCTCTCTCCTCTCTCTCTCCATCCACTGTGCCCCTTGGGCCACACCGACGCGCTCGGTGCCATGTGTCTGTGCCGCAAACGAGCACCTGCCCGCTCACTTCCGGACTTGGCTCTCCCTGGTTGTCGTGCCCTGTGCTCCTGGCCAGCCCTCAGCCCCACCGGGCCACCTCTCCTCGCCCCTCCCTTCACTTACACTCCAGCCCCTGGGCTGCGTACTCAGATCGCGCCCGCCCTCCGTATTTCACGTCCTTGCTCTTTGTGAGGGGCGGGCCCGGCTCAGTGACCTGTGCTGCTCTGTATGGTGCCGTGTGTAAGAATAAACCCATTGGAATACTCGTGTCTCGGTTCCTTCCCGACCCGCCGCCCAGGCCCGACCCAGAGCTAGGGCTGCCCAGGAGAGGGAGGAATATGGGATGGTGGGGAACTGCAGGCGGGCTGTTCTCCCCAAAAGGCCCCAGACCTCTAACACTCCACCTCTTTTCTCTTTCAGTCTCGAAAAGGTGCTGACCTGGACCGGGAGAAGAAGGCGGCTGAGTGCAAAGTAGACAGCATTGGTAGCGGCCGGGCCATCCCCATCAAGCAGGTCAGCACTCTGTCTCCTCTTGGCCGGGATGTGTGTCTCCCCAGGGCGTCCCTGGCCTACCTTTGTACCAAGGGACAGGTGATTTTGGTCTGAAGCTTGAGGTCGGACAACCTGGTCCCTAGACAGCTGTCTTCCCTCCTCATCACCACCAGAGAGCAGCAGAGAGCCACTTGCCGCCCTCAGTTGGCTTCCAAACCTGATGGTTCTTGGGTACGACCTGGAGAGGAGGGGGCCTCCCGGACCCTGGACTAAGGAAAAGAGTTGAGGGCAGTAACATAAGGGGCTGGGCATGGTGGCACATGTCTGTAACCCCGGGACTTGGGAGGCAAAGGCAGGAGGCCAGCTTGGGTTGTGTAGGGAATCCTGGGGGCAGTCTCAGCTACAAAACACAAGGCAGACAAAAAAGAGCATGAGTAAGAGGCAGTACTGAGGGATGCTCCCATCCGGGATCCACTGGTACAGTTTACCAGTGTGAGCATCTCTTGTTCCTTTTTTGTTTTCTCATCTACTGATTCAGGTTACTGTTGCCTGTATGTCTATGGGCTTAAGGCTCCCTGCTTAGGCGTAGGCAGCCTGTCGGAGTTCATCCCTTCATGTCCAGAAGACACTCTCTTGGTCATCCGGTTCTTAGGAAGACTCTTTCTGCGCCTCTTCTGCCACACTCCCTAAGCGTCAAATGTGGGGTTGTGTTACAGATGTCTCGTTTAGGGCAGGGCATTCCTTGGTCACGGATTCTCTGTGCAGATGGAGACTTGTTTGATGAGGGATGAGATGTATTTACCAAGAAAGCATGTGGATTTCTGTACCTTCTTCCAAAGAAAACATTTAGTAGAGCTTCACTTCTGATCTCTCTCCAGCTCCTTTCTGAGTCACTCCCTCCCTGAGAGCACTAGGTCATCCAGGCCTAATGGGGGCGCCGGTGCTGGAAAAGGCGTGGACTGCTAAGGGGGTGGTACATGTGCTGAATAGGAGCTCTTCCCAGCGCCGCTGAGTGCAGGGGGTGACATTTGAATGAGCGGGCGGCTGCTCGGAGTGTGCCATGGACCCTTCTTGGTACTGGTGTGGTACAGATCTTCTGAGTATCTGGTGGCTGCGGAGGGACATGTTACCAGATTTTGACCCCAGAAGAGGTTGGTGTGGCCAGAGCACTAGAGCTGAATTTGGCCAGGGCCTGTAGGCACGTTTAACCCTTCCAGGGACTTGTGGGTCTCTTGGCAGTGTGAGCTATTGGGGCAGGCCAGTCCCTGTGTCTGCATCATGTGTTAAGATGCTCTGTGAAGATGTGTTTAGAGAGCATCCCAGGAGGCTTCTGAGGGCCCAGAGAGGGAGGCAGGGAGCCACATGGCCCACACTGTTCTTTCTCCTGCTCTCTTCTTACCTCTCTGTTGACAGAATTTATGTCTGGCAGGGACCGTTCCAATTGGGTCAGTCTTGTGGGAGGGAGTCACTGAAAAGGCTGGGAGCACAGAATGGCAGCAGTGAGGGTCCCCTCCTTCCTGTCCCTCAGGATGCCTGTGTGTTCCTGTGTCCACAGAATCCTGACACAGGGCCGTTTATGTCTGCATCCCAGGAGTCCGGGGCCTTCTGTTGCTGGAGCACTGTGTCTGCAGCCTAGTCACCTGCTGTGTGGAGGTGGGAGGGTGACAGGTGCTTTCAGAGTGGTGGTGTTATCACACACACCCAAACACACTGGAAGAGTGAATGAGAACACTCCTTGCCTCGGCTCCCACTCCATTTCCTGTCTGGGGGTTGCAGTAGCTGGAGGCTGGATTGTTCTCTGAGTCCCCCACATGCCGGGGTGGAGTGGGGAGAGGGTCCTGTCAACTTGCAGCCTGGAACTCAGGTGGTCACTTGGGTGTTACTTTCTCTGAACTTCTTGGAAAGGCCCCTCCTGCATTGAGGCCCTGGTAGCTGTCCATCTGGCCTGGTGTCTGTCTTTTGTGCTGGAGATGAGGTCGTTCATCTGTGGGTCCACCTGCGGGGGTGGGGGGGTGGGGGTGGGGGTGGGGGGCTGCCTATTATGGAGGCCCCGCCCATGAGGGAGGGGGACTAAAGCTCTCCTCAGATGCACCCTTGCGCCCCTCCTGGGTGTATTCACCACCGGCTGGTCAGATCTCACCCCACCACATTCATGGCCCCTCCCCTTCCCCGCCCTCCTGTCCCGTGCTCCCCATTTCGGCTTCTTCCCCTCCCCCTAGCTCCTGCTGGGAGTGGAGATTGCATTTCAGTTGCCATTTGCATTCCCAATCAATCCGGACTCCGCAATTAAGTCGGCTGGCGGAGCTGGGAGGGAGGCGGCGGCGGGAACGGGTCCTCTGGGGGCTGTCGCCTCCGCACCGCTCCCATTCCGCCCCAGATTGCTTCCTGCTCCGTGGTGCGCAGCCGGCCGGCCAGGGAGGGAGCGGGAACCCCGCAGCTTCTCTCCCTCTTGGAACTTGGGCTGGAGGGTGGGGGCAGCAAGGCTGGGTGGAGGGTGGGGGCCAGGGTCGCTCCACCGCCCTCTAGCCGGTTGGCGAGCCCTGGGCGCCACGCCCACGTCCTTTGCTAACGAGCCTCATTAAGCGGAAGGGAGCCGGGTCTTCTGTTGGGCGGAAAGGGTTTCGCCTCCCGAGCTGCCTCCGCAGCAGTCCGACTTCTGACCTCCCAGCCAGGTGAAGGAGGACCTGGTAGGTCCCGTGATCTTAAGGCTGCTCTGACCCAGACAGGCTCAGAGCTGTTGTGGTATTTGGATGTGGCAGGGAGGGGAGCTGGGCCTGGGGCTTAGAGGCAGTGGCCCACAGCTCGTGACAGAGTGCAGTGTGAGAGGCCTGGACCTGGAGGCGGAGTGAGAGGAGGAGAGCCCTGTGATGCCGAACATCTAGAAAGTTGTGTGTCCCCCAAGGTCTCCCAGGAGATGGCTTCCTCCCCTCTGCTTTCCTGATGGCGGTCTGTCCTCAGAGGCTGCTTGCCCTTGGGGGCCCTTGCTGTGGGTCAGGGAGAGGGAGTAACTTGACTGTCCTCTGCTTCTACCTCTGTCCTATGGCAGGGACAGGACAGCCACAGGCAGGGCACCAGGCAGTCGTCTCAGGTCCCTTCACAGACGATATGACTGGGGAACTGATGGCTTTTAAAAATTATCCCAGGCTGTCTTCAGAAGTTCGTTTGAGGGTAAGGTCTCACCATCAGGAGGATGTCCCAGTGCTGCGAGTGCCATTGCTTCTCCAGGAGTGACATTTGTCTCTTGGGGGTGGAAGCAGGAGGAAGGAGGGGGGGGTTACCAAGGGTGTGAGACATGTTGAAAGGTGGGCGCCGGGAACTAAAGCTGTTCGGTCAGGCATCCTTGGTTGAGCACCCTTCCTCAACGCCCAGTTCGCCCCCTAGTGGCCAGGGGTGAGAACACTTGTAACTCCTAAATCCCCTTTTATGTAATCTAGGCTGGCTGGACCTTTACTGGCCTTCTGCCCCAACCTCTCAAGCCCTAGGGCTACAGGCATGTGCCACCATCCTCACCCCTTAATTACATGTTCTAATCTCATCCACTAGATCAGGAAGAACTCAGAGGGAAGGGTGTGGCTGAATCTGATACTTGGCCTGCTCTTTGGCATTCCTCCATGGTTGTTTTACTGGCTAGCTGAGGGCAGGGCCCACTGTTTGCCTCCACATATGTGCATTATCACCCTTGTCCCCACAGGGAGCCCAGAATATACCTTCCTGTTGTGCCAGAAATGTCTATCATAACTCTTCCCACCAAATCCCAGTCTGGGAATCTAACCAGATGCCTCTTCCTACCTGTCCTGTTGGGAGCTCTGAGGGACCAGCCACCTGGTGTCCATCTGTACCCAGCTGTTGTCCTGTGCAGTGGTCTTGGAGTGATTCGGAGCAGTGCGGGGACCTCTTTGAGGGACTGTTAGAGGAGTAGGTTTCTCCCAGGGTGCTGTGGACGGGTATTACCCATCAGGTCCTGTGTCCCTGTCTTCATCTCTGCACAGCCACACAGCACAGTCTTGGGGGGAGGGTGCTTTTTCTCCCGTTCCCCCAACAGACTTCTGAGTATCTGTGATGGCCCAGGTGTCGTGCTGGGTGCCGAGAGTTATTAGCAAACGTAACTCCCACAGATGTCCCTGTCTCCTGGGCCTTGCTCTTATCCCTGCCTATTGGACCTGCACATTTGAAGAGCATATCATGCCAGCCCTTGTGATGTAGGCTTGTAATCCCAGCTATTCAGGAGACTGATGCAGGAGGATAATCAGTTCTGGGCTCACCTGGGCTGCAGAGTGAGTTTGAGGCCAGTCTAGGCAATTTAGTCAGAGCCTGCTATAAAAGGAAAACTGGGGATATGGCTTGGTGGTAGAGAGCTTACAAATCAAACCCCCTGTACTGGGGGGCAAGGGCTACCTCGCTGACTTACTCAGGACGTTTGGTGGCTGAGACGGGAGGCTTGGACTTCTTGGTGCCTAGGATGGGGTCTGGGGCATTGTTAGGACAGTTAGGACATGTTTCTGTCCTATGTTGGAGCTCCCTCAGGTGGTAGAAGACCAGAGCCTCTGCAGCCATCCTTCTCTCTTATAGAACCTTCTAGATTAACAGTGGTTCAAACGGCTTCCCACTGGATGGCCAGTGAAAGCCATGCCTGTGGGAAAATCTCTCCCTGCCCTGCCTAGGGCGCCTGTAGGTCTTTAACCCGTCTGTTCAGATGCAGTGTTTTCAGCAGAAACAGGGTGGGCGGGCTTTGAGTTACTGAATCACATCATGACCTTCCTGTGCTAGGCTGGCTCCTGCCCTCTAATCAGGTCCCAGGCAACAGAACTCAGAGACTTTAGGGCTGGTGTCTGGTCCGAACCCTGACCTTGGGGCACAGTGTTCCACAGGCTGACTCCTGGTCCGTAATTGTACCTCTGTTCTTAGGGGATCCTGCTAAAAAGGAGTGGCAAGTCCTTGAACAAGGAGTGGAAGAAGAAGTATGTGACGCTCTGTGACAACGGGTTGCTTACTTACCATCCCAGCCTGCACGTGAGTCTAGAAGCAGGGTGGGGATGAGGGGACGAGACAGAAGGAAGACTCCTGGTGATCTCATGGGGTTTCCTTTGAGAATACATCCCACTTCAGTAGTTTGGGAAGAGCACAGGATCCAGGTTTTGCCTTTCCTGTAAAGCAAGCTCCCCACCAGCTATGCTAAGCTGCTGCTGCTGGGCTATTGCGGCCAGCTTAACCCTTCTTTGCCAGCCGGGCTCTGTGTCCCATGAAACTGTAGAACTTCCGTGGCCAAGGGCATGGACACTGCCAAACAAGCTGGCCATGGCAATGAGGAGCACTAGGCTCCTGGCCTGGGGATGATGGCTGAGCCAGGCTGTTGAGTTTGGTCTAGGAGGAGTAGACGGGTCTGGAGAACACATGGCCGTGGCCCAGCAGTGGGGGCATGGGTGTTCCAGTGATCATAATGTGGCCCCCGTGGCAGCTCTCCCTACCCTCCTTCCTTCTCTTCCCCTCACTGCGTGGCTCCAGCACACAGCTGTCACCAGAATCCATCTCTGTCACCACCCCACTGTGGGGCTAATGAGTTCTCCTGTGAAGCCCCTCGAGCACAGCACGTGGGCCAGCCCCACCTCCCCCTCAGCCCCCGCCCAGAGGCTTTGGGCTTGCCTCAGAGGGTCCCTAACCCATCTTCAAATCTGCACGTGATGTCAGGGAGACCCTGCCTGACAGGTTCCAGGGTTTGCATTTCCTGGCCATTACCTGGTCCTAAGAGGCCTCCACAGAAACCCTCCAGAGAAAGAGACCTGGTGTGGATATGAGCCTGGGCAGAGCAGCCTTGGGAGGTTTCCATTCAGGGCAGTTTGCAGCCTGCGATGCCCATTGATCTTCCCCTCTTCTGATTCCTTGGGGTACTGGCCTTTCTCCTTAGCTCAGGGAACATTGGTTAAGTTAATCCTCTTAGTTCCCGTGCCAGAATGCCAGGTAGTAGTGGTCCCTGAGAGATGAGAGGCCACATCCATTTCCTACAGCACACTGTCTTGTCCTCTTGACCCACCCTACTTCTCACAGCCCTCAGCCTTCTCCCATGCCCTCAGAAGACAGTAGGAAGCAGTTGGCTAATTCAGGTGGCACTGGCTGCAGAGACAAAAGGTGTCTTAGGCCAACAGTGCCCTCTGCAGGTGCAGGGCCTCACCATGGAGCCCTGCACCCGGGGAGGGCTGGAGGAATGTGTGCTCGACAGACAGTAGATACAAAAGGGAGCTGAGGGGTCCTCCCTAGTTGCAGGAGGAACTGGGCTGTGTGTTGAGGCCCAGAAGCATGCCAGCACCTGCCAGCTCTCATGAGTCATGTTTCACCCTCCATCCACCGGGCAGGTTGGCATATGTTCTCTGGATGCTTACATCTGGACCAAGGAGCTTGAGAACTGGCTGACTAGGACACCTGCCTCCCTCCTGTGTGGGTGGCCTCAGCTGCCTCCTGCTGCATCCTCAACAGTGTCTCTCTGTTTGTGCAACTATGGCTGCCTCGTGGGGGTTAATCCCTTCTGCTGTTCCTTGTACTAGAAAGTGAGAAGAGCCAGGGTGAAGAAGAGGGATAGAAACATGGGGGACGGGGGACGGGTCAGTTGTATCAAGCTAGGTTCTGGTTTGGGAACCAGAAGGAACCAGAAGGAGAGAGGGAAGGTCGTAAGGACATTACCTCTACAGCCCCAGCTGGAAAGCAGTGGCTTGGTAGGTTTGTGGCATGTTCAAGCCACCCAGCTAGTAATTGAGGCATGATGTGGATCCATCATCATCATCATCAACATCACCTAGATTTGCCAATGCTTGCCAAGAACACCTACCTCTGAGACTGGCTGAAAAAGTCAGAACAGAGAGTGAGTCAGGAAAAGCTGCAGAGGCCTGGCTGGACATCCAAGTTTCTTTCCTAGGAGTCCTTCTCATCGTACTTGGACTGTGTGCCCAGGGGCCTGTGGAGGATGTGGGGGCTAGGAACTTCCAGACCTGCCCTTAGGCCCTTGCAGGGTGAACTGGAAGAGGTGACAGCCCATTAGCCTAGCCTCGGGCTCTAACTCTCCAGGTCCCCTTGGGCTGGCTCTGTGAGGATTGTGTGACTAGTACCCTGAATGGTATCGCTGGGTCAGGCAGCCAGACAGCCGGCCTCTCCCATTGGATGTCTGGAGGCACTGACAGACAGTCAGCCTGGCCTTCCCTGGAGTCTTCTCATCAAAGAGTTGCTGATTCCCTTGAAAGCTTCCTTTTGGACACAGCAGCTGTGAGGCTGTGCCCCCAGGCCCGGTTCATTCCTGGGCTCGCTCTTTCCCTCCTCATCTGGCCTGTGGCTTTGGCTTACCTGCCATCTCCGGCTGCTGCCTACTCTCCTCCATTCCTGTTTGCCACCTTCCTCTAACCCAGGAGCGAGTTAGCACAGCAGCGACCTAACAGTCTAACCTGCAAGAAGCGCGGATCCTGAGATGCTGGGATCTTGATCTTGACAGTGAAAGGGAGGCCCCGACGATTCTCGGCCTTTTGGGCAAGATCAAATGAGAGAAAGGCCTCTGGTCATCAGAGACTCCCTCAGGACTGGGCCTTCTGTCTCCTGAAGGGGACAGGTCTCCCCTGAGAACCAGGACCACGGTGTCTAGGCCTCTCCCACTAATGGAGGTGTCTGGGCCCAGCATGTGGAGCATGAGTTGGTGGGCAGGCCGCAAGCTTCGAGCCCGAGTCTCGCCTGGCCCAAGAGAGCCTGCCACAGCCTCCCCCATTTTGCAGCCAGCGGAGCCATTCACACAATCACCTTCTGTTAATTCTATCTGCAACATCAATTAAATTGTTTGTAGAAACTAATTGAATGTGGCTTAATCACACATCTTAATAGCTTTCCACGCTCTGAACTCGTTGTTAATTCCAGTAATAAAACGAGATGAGAACGCTGGCTGGGTAATTAGCGAGGAGGCTGGGGAAGAAATTGCTGTTTGATGGTGGGTAATAAAGGCAGCCGTGGTGACCGCTCTCCTGAGCAGCCGCTGCCACCACCACGCTCCCCTGTTCTGCTGACGGAGGGAAACGCTATTGCTCTCTGCCTGAGGTCCCTGTTCCTGCTGCTGCTCCTCCGGGCTCCTCACCATGCCCTCCACGCCCAGACTGCATCAAGCAGCCCAACACTCAGCCCGAACTTCTGAGGGTGTCACCCTGCCCAAGCCACAGGATATGGTGTAGTCAGATGCAGAAGTTGGGCAGTCCTTTCTCTGCTAGCCAGCTTCTGGCTCCTTGACCCTAAACGGAGTCCCTCTGTGCAGCTCTTGTTCTTGGCCTTGGGTCGTTTTCTCGTGCTACATCCCAGCTTTGGGCATCTCAGAGCTTGATCAGGGCCTGCAGACTATTACAATTGCTGTGACCTCCTTGCGAACTGGAGCAACCCAAGCCCCGCCCTCAGGAGAGGGACTACAGCTGAGCCTTTGGCCCAGCCAGCTGTTGGCAGTTGTCTGGAGCAGACGATGGAAGGAAGATGTGGTTGTATATAAGGACTGAAGATGAAGATGAGCAGGAACCAGAGATGAATATGTCCAGGAACTCGAGATGAGAACATGTCGAACCAAGCCTGGAATGGAGGTAGCAAGGAAAGTTGAGACATGAAGTTCCGTACTAAACACGAAAATAAAGACCAGAGGACCAACAACAGTGTCTGGTGGGGCAGAGAACGGTCAGATGAAGCAGTCCTTGGCGGGGAGCCTCTGCACAGCCGAGCTCAGAGCCTGTGTTGGTTGCCCAGAATATGGCATCTGGTGTAGTCAGGTGCTGGTGAGGCCCAGAGCTGTAGCTAGAGCTCTGTGGATGTGCAACCTGGAGGCCAGAATTGTCAGGGCCCTCCTGGGTTGGAGGCTATTCTCTTGGATTTCTTGGTAGATTGTTCTGTGAATCCAAAAAAGATGAATAAAACCTCAGAACAAGTGTGTCTGTTCTGTGAATCCAAAAAAGATGAACAAAATTTCAGCCAGGCCTTGTCACAGGAAGAGACAAAGCAGGAAGTCACAGACAAGATACAGTGGTGACAGGGATCAAAGCTCTGCCCTGAACGCACCCGTGGAGGAGCAGATCTTGGTTGGGTTCAGGTCTTCCTGAAGATTGTCTGCTTGGAAAAGTGTCAATGCCCACCTTGAGAACCAAGATGGCTACAAGCTCAGTTGGGCTTCATGGAGCTGTATGTAGGCAAAGGACTTGTGCAAGATTTCCCAAACTTTAATGAGAGAATCTGATTTTATGTCTGATCAGTACAATTCTAGATTCTTCTCTCAGGAAGTTGTATAGCACTAGCGGAGGAATTTTGTCATACAGTATGGAGATGGAGAGCTTAGAACTATCAAGGGACATGAGGGTGTAGAACTGGAAGCAGTCTGGAGAGAGAGGTGGGAAGCTCCAGGTCGGGTCCACCTTTAACCAGAAGCTACAGGGACAGAGGGTTCTGTAGTCCTGGGGCCATGACTTGCAGGCAAGCTAAGCATGTCAGCTGGGAAGCACAGCCTTGGGAATCTGCAAACCTTGGCGTGGTCCAGCTCCAGTACCCACTGTGATCTTGGGCAGATTAACATTCCTAAGCCTCAGTTTCTTCATCTCCAACATAGGGCAAAGAACACTCTGGAGACTGAGACAGGAGGATTGCCGTGAGTTGAGCCTGGAAACACCTCACTCAACTGGTTGGGATTTGAAATATACTGATCAATGAACTGTAGATATATTGTGCATAACACACAACCCAGGGATGGGCATATGCCAGTCTGGTGATGACAGGTCTCACTGATGGAAAATCCATGATGTGTGTTGATACACTCCCAAGTCCATCAAAAAGAATCAAAGACTGTCCTATAAACTTCAGCAAATAGTTTTCCGGGGCTGTCCTTAGGGCTGATTATTCCTCAGTGCCCAGCTTGTGATAGGAGCATTGTGGGAACTTGGGACTGCTCTGTCCTTAAATCAGTTCCTTGTTTCCCCTCCTCAGCCACAGGGGTGCTCTCTCCCTAAGCCTGTCTCTTTACCATCTAAGCCATGGCCTTGAGCCTCAGCGCTGGCTCCAGAGCCTTCGTCAGCCCTTCATCCTGTCTTCCTAGCTGAACTCCACCCCTCTGGGCACCGTGAAGACTTGGGTGTGATCCAGATTTGGAGACTTGGTTGGGCCTCCAAGACCTGCTTTTTGAGATTAGGTGTGTGTTGTTGTTGCGCCCCCCCCCCCCCATCGAGACACACACACACACACACACACACACACACACACACACACACACACAGGTTAGCAGTGAGGGAAGAGGCCTAGCTAGTACTGGAGACAAGCCGCCGAGGAGAGCCGAGCCTAATGCATCTTTTGTCGTCTGCACCTCTAGGATTACATGCAGAACATCCATGGCAAGGAGATTGACCTCCTGCGGACAACGGTGAAAGTGCCCGGAAAGCGCCTGCCCCGAGCCACACCCACCACAGCCCCGGGCACCAGTCCTCGTGCCAATGGGTTGGCCGTGGAGCGGAGTAACACACAGCTGGGTGGGGGCCCAGGTGAGGCGGCTGCTGTGCTGGCGAGTGTGGGGAGTCTTAGAAGTGGGGGAGTAGGTGTGAATGGGCGTGGCGGGACAGGCTGCTTCTCAGCCAGGGCATCAGAGCTTCAGACATGCTCACCAGCCAAGGTCACACGTGAAGATCCCCTCCACCAGGAGTCATGTCCTATATGCAGACCTAGTGGAGCTTGCCTATCAGGTGGGGCTTGGGAGCCTTGGGACAGGGTGTGAGGACAGCTAGTGATCCCTGGACTGCCTCCCTGCAATTTTAGCTAGGTAGGCCAGCGACTCAGCTTGCCACAGGAGTGGGGTAGAGTTGCCTGGGTAATCCTAGGTCTGTAGTGGATGCAGGGTCTCTGCACAGAAAGCATTGGATCTAAACCCAGTGGTTCAGGAAGTCAGGAGAACTGTCCTCTGTCCACCCCTGGGGAATGGAGAATCAAGTTGACAGTTGTGTCTAGGCCGCTTTTCTATGGCTATATTCTTTATGTGTGTGGGAGTGTGTGCTGTGTGCACATGTATGGGTGTGTTTGTGTATGTTTGTGCGATTATGAGTGCAAGTGTCCGTGGGGACCAGAGGCATCTAGATTCCCCTGGGGCTGGAGTTACAGGCAGTTGTGAATCACCTGATGTAGGTGCTGGGAATCAAACCCAGGTCCTCTGGAAGAGCAGCATATGCTTTTAATCACGAAGCCATCGTCTGGTCCCTGACTGTACTCTTACCTCTTCATGGTCTCAGGGAAGGCCCTCTGTCCCCAGGTCCGAGTGCCGTTCACCCTCCCTGGACCTCCCTGGACCTCTTTTCCTCCCTCCCTCCCTCTCTCCCTTTCTTTGCTCCTAGACCTGCCCTGGATTCCTGGACCTTTCTGCAGGGCTCAGTGTTCTCAATTGTCCTAACTTTCCCTGAAGCTGCTGCTCAGGACACTCATAGTAATGTAGATTTCCCCCTGAGATGTGCCACCTTGCCTAGAGTAAGGAGGTGAGGATGTAAGGAGGTAGGGAGTTCTTGTCACGTGATGGGAAGGTGTCATAGACACTGAGAGAACATAGATGGGCCTAAGGATACTGAGTCCTATGGAATGGACAAGACAGACCCCAAACAATAAAGAATTGTTCACTGTAAATGCTGGTGGGGTTTGAACCCAGGGCCTTGTGCACACTAGGCCAAATACTCTACCACTGAGCTATACTCTCCCACCCTCTAAGAATGGTCCTTGTTTGGAGCAGTGTACCTTATTTGTGGCTGGTTCATAATGAGTGGGCTGGAGGTGTGGGGAGAGCTGAAAGAGGAACCTGACATCATCATTACCTGACTCTGCCACTACAGTGGGTGTCTCTGAAGCAGGCACCAGGGCCACAGCAGTGCTGTGGAGATTAGTGTCCTGTTTTCATGAGGAAACAAAGACTTCGAGAGGTGAAGTAATCTGTCTATAAAATCCTTCTGTAGGTGTATCAATCCTGTTGCTTCCTGTTGCTTCCTTTGAGCCGTCTGAGCCAGAAATGGGGAGCTCTTGAAGTGTGCACCGGGAGAGCTCTAGTGGGCAGTGGGAAGGAAGCAGGCCAAGGGAGATGTAGTCCACCTGTGAGGGTAATTTGCTGAGAGCCTGCTGAATAGGGTGGGCTTCAGAGCCTGGCCTTGGCAAAAAGAATGGCTCACATGCTGGCCTTAGTGCTGAGCCTCTAGGCTGTCTCCCAGCATCTCACCGGCCAACCCCATCATGGGGTTTCTTGGTACCACAGGAGGGAGGAGGGAAGAGGAGGGTGACCTAAGAGCAGCCCTTTCCTTGAAAATGGGTAGTGAGAGGAAAACTGGGGCATTTCCCCAAAAGTGAGAGAAGCCAAGATGCCTCTGGCCTGCCCGGTCCCATCCCGGACCCACCCACCTAGCCTCCACCTAGGATGCCACAGTGGGATGCAGGAGGGGGCCCTGGCAACTCGCTCCCCTAATTACGGCACCCACACACAGAAACACATGGATGACGCTTCCTAAGCACGAGTTCCCGCTGCCGCATGCTGACACCGACCCTCATGCACACTCACACATGTCTCTCGCTCACCGGGCGATGTTAACATCTCATTATCTTTGTTACTGTAATTACATTATCCGCTGCTTTATGCAGAATTATCCTCGGAGGACTAATTGATGGCTCCATGTTTAATTCATTAATCATTAGCATCAAATTCGACAATTACAGTGCACACTGATTGTGGGATTGCAGGCGTAATGAGGGGAGAATTAACAAAGAAAAGGGAAAGCGCTCTCCTCCCTCAGGGTGGGGTTGGGGGCTTGGGAGGAAGTTGGGCCTATGAGACCTTTGGTCCAGGCAAGGGATTAGGGGGTCCTATTTGGAATCCAGGAGGCATAGGGACCAGGAAGAAGATGGGAGAAGCAAGGAGCCTCCAAGGTTTAGGGAGGGCTGGAAGTACCAGGAGGACCTGAGACCTGGGTGGGAGCTGAAGCCCGGGCACCATGTTTGTGTTACAAGCACTTAACATGCCCAGTCATTGTGGGGGCTACGGCAGATAGAAGGGTAGCGTCACGCTCATCTCTGCCTTGAAGGGCCCCTCCTCAGAGCATGTGCAGCAGGGGCCTCCCTCCCTTCCTCTTGCAGCTGCTTCAGGTCTCTGCTTCCTTAGACATCCAGAAACGGGATCCAAATGCTTGCCTACCAGGCTGCAAGGCCTGCCTGCTGTTCCCCGTTTCCCTTTGCCCGCCTCTGCCTGCCTCCTCCAGTTTGGCTGGCTCCAGACCATCAGCTTCCACTTGAACCTCCACACTGCAGCGTCTCAGGAGGCCTGAAACCATTTGGGTTTGTCCCACCTGTCCTAGGCCGTCCCTTGGGCCATTTCTTCCTGGCCTCGTCACCACCCTGAGTCTTGGGGACACTGAAGAAGGGGAAAGAAGCTTAGGTTCCGAGGCCCTGTAAGGGACGCAGGCCCTGTAGAAGGCCTCCAGCCGGGCCATGGTGGGCTGTGCCTGCCCAGCCTTGAACTCCTCAAGCCTTGGATTCCCCTTGGTTCTGCCATTCTTCCCTGATGGGAAACGAAAGATTAATTTTCTCCAGCCCAACAGGATAATTACTAATACTAATTAGACATAATTACTTGAATCTGATACACTTCTTTCTCGTCAGAATGGCAGCAAAGCTGAGGCAGAGCAAATGACGTGCCGACTGGAATGTTAGATGCAGGACCTAAGTGGGGTGTGAGTGAGGGGAGTGACAGGTTGCAGCACTCAGCCTTGGCCAGGAGACCTCATGTGACACCCCTGCCCCTGCCTTTCCCAGCTCCCAATCACAGTGATTTATAGTCTTGGAGAAAGGAGGATATGGAGGCTAGAAGTCATCTCCTTCAGGTGTGGAGGCTGCAGGAGGCCTTGGCACACCCCAGTGAGCCCGGCTCACTACCCAGTGAAGCCCAGGCCCTGCTTTCTGGTCACTGTCTTGCTGGAGTTAACTCAGACTTTGCCCCGAAAACCGGTTTAGCACATTATCTCTCTGCAGCCCCCACCTGCCCCTCCTCCAGCCTGATCCTTCCCCTCCCCCAGGTGCCCCCCACTCGGCCAGCAGCGCATCCCTGCATTCTGAGCGCCCCCACAGCAGCTCAGCCTGGGCTGGCTTGCGCCCCCAGGGGCTGCACCAGCGCTCCTGCTCGGTTTCCAGTGCTGACCAGTGGAGTGAGGCGGCTGCCCTGCCCGCCAGCATGCAGCACCCTGGTGAGTGGTGGCTCGCTTCCCACCTCTTCTGGCATCTGCTTCAACAACAGAGAGAGGGAGCCCAGGATCTGGGAGTCTGATGGGGTGGGGCCCAGCAGAATCCTTCAGGGCTTGTTTCAGATACTGTACTGCAGGGCCTGGGTACCTCAGAGGCTCAGTCCCTTCTCCAGCAACCAGCTCCTCTGGCCCCAGGCCTAAGTGTGGACCCTCAACCAGGACTAAAGGCCTGCCCTCTGTGGCTCCTCCTTCCTGGGCCCCAAGCATTGCTGGTAGCATTCCTGTATCCCCATCAGCCCCCTGCACAGTCAGCTCATCAGCCTCTCGGCAGGGGGACAGAGAAGCAGCGCAGGGAGATTGGAGGCTGGGGGCTGTACACAGTGAGCCAAGTCTGGAGCAGCACTGACCGACCTGCCGTTGTGGAGAGGGTCCTAGTCCCTGCAGGCTTGTCCTGAAAGGTCCTCTTCCCATGTCCTGCTTCCCTTGATTGGACTTGCCCTGTTCAAAGAGCCGGAGACTGCCTTTCATCCACCCTGTTTCCAGTGCTCTTCCCAAATATCTCCCCCAATCCTCCTATAGCTTTCTGGCCACAGACCCTTTCTGCCCTGCTTGCCCACCCTCCTGAGCTCCTACTCACTCGGAGGCACTTTTACTTTTCTCCCAGAGGCCTCTTAGACACACACACCCCTCTTTCCCCTCCCAGTACAAACAGCCCAGCCACTCTGCTCTGTGCACAACAGCCAGGAAAGTCCTTACATGTCCCCATCCAAGAGTAAGGCCACCTTGGGAAAAGTGAGTAGGGAGCCAGGACCATTCCCTTGGGTCACCGACCCATGGCCTGTCTGGCATGGTGAAGCCCCTCTGTTGAGTCTGGAAGGAGTTAGTCAGGGAGGGAGGGAGTGTGTCTGCCTCTAATGAAGTTTGACATTTAGTGGTGAGCGCCGGGCGGGGTGTGGGAGCGGAGCTTGATTAGCGCGCTCTAATTGACAGTAATTAGGCAGCTCCCTGATTGTTTCTAATTCTGCTATTAATTGTGAGGAGCGGGGAGTGTGATTGAGGATAAATTTGGTGCGGAGCTGCTGGGGCTTCAGCTCCCTGTGAGTTCCCTGGGCCGCCTTCCACCCCTCCAGGCTGCAGAAGCACATGCCTCCCTCTGCCTTTATCCTGCCCTGCTTAAGTTTCCAACTCTTCTTAGTTTTCCGCCTCCGGGGCAGGAATCTTTGGGGCTGGAAGGCCCGGGCAGCCCTTGGCCCAGAGAAGGTTCCCTGCGCACCTACCTAGAGGGAGCAGGCCTGGCTCTCCCCACACCCTGTGCCCAGCTCTCCTCCCTCTTCCCACGCTTCTCCACCTCTCCCCTCACCAGCCAGTGGCCCAGCTGAGGTACTCAGTTCCAGCCCCAAGCTGGAGCCTCCCCCATCTCCCCACTCCAACCGGAAGAAGCACCGCCGGAAAAAGAGCACCACCGGGACCCCCCGACCAGACGGCCCCAGCAGTGCTGCTGAAGGTTAGGGGGACCTAGAGGTGGGCAGTGGGACCTGGGTGTAGTACCCTAAAAGCACAGTTGTTTCCATAGTAGGAAAGCACTTTCTATGAATGATTCCTGAAATAAGTAGCTCAGGGCCCTCTGGTAACCTAGACCCTTCTTACTGAATCCGTCCTGTTGAGCCAAGCTTGCTTCTGTCGTTCTGGAGAAAGGCTGGCAGCAGGCCATCCCATTAGCTCTTCCAAGCCCTGCTGAGCAAGGCTGGTTCTGTGTCTCTTGAGTTAGCTGTGAGTGTAATGCGTGCTGAGGACATGACAGGTTCCTCTCACGTGTGTAGGGTTGGCTGGTGCTCTCTGTGGTCTCCTGGGAGCAAAGGTGTTCCAGCTCAGGATGTTCTTCTGACCTTTCTCTGTCGGTCTCTGTTACCGTAGTCACTCCTCCAGCGTCTTCCCAAACCCCCTCGGGGAGTTTTTTGGTCCCCACATAAGTAACTTCTAGCAAGTTCTCGACTCTGTTCTGACTGTTGTGGGGATGAGTGTGGGTCAAGTGAGCCTGGACAGACAGTAACACAAAGTCATGGTGGCACAGCGTCCACTGGGGTCTAGGGAGTGGTAGAGGAGCTCCCAGAGTTTAAAAGCTGAGTGTGAGAGCAAGCGGGGAGGACCCGGAGAGAAGAGGTACAGTTTACACATGGGGAAAGCAGTTCTCTTAAGGGTCCTCAGCAGGAACCCAGTGGGTGAAGATTTCCGGGAGTGTGGCCTCACTGAGGGGAGAGGTTGCAGGGACAGAGGAGCAGCAAGAACTTAGGATGAGGGATGACCCTGGCAGAGTGCATGGCTCACCCTAGGGCCATGTCAGCACTGTGTCTCCAGCCACCATGACAAGTCACCCTGCCCACTGGCAGCTGTTAGGGCCAGCGGCCACTGGGAATAGATCTGCCTTTCTCTTAAGGGGTCTAGGGGAGCAGAGCAGAGTGGGAGATCGCCATCCCTGGGGTCACAGTGCAGCCCCAGTGTGTGCCACTGCAGATGTCCTTGGGTTCCTATTGGAGAAAACGTGTCTCCCCCACCCACTTGCCCTTCCTGTCTGTCTATGCCAGGGCAGTGGGGGAGGGGCTCAGCTCCCAGGAGCCCTGTGCTGACGCCGTCCGGAATATTGGGTTTAATGAGCTGCAAAATGAGGAGGCTGCAGCTGACACGTACGGATGGTGCTCCCACCCGCCTCCTTGCCCAGCGTGTGCCTTCTAGCGCTCGTCACATCCTTCTCCACACATTTGGCTCATCTTCCTCCAGGATGCCCCCTCATGGTGTCCATTTCTGGTGGTGGTCAGGACGCCAAGCACTGGCAGCCGCCGTCTCCTGACTCCACAGGTGGTTAGGAACGGAGGCAGGGACTCACACTGATCTTGAGCAGTCAGTTTCCCTGCTTGTGAGTAGTCCTAAACAGTGTGTGGCCCTAGGGCTGGCACGGGCATATTTGAGGAAGAAGGATGAGTGTTGGCAAAGCAGGGTCCGGATGGAGTTGTGGCAATGGTTTGCCTCTGGGTGTGTGTGCTGGCAAAGAGCCCTCACAGTGTAAATGCCCTCTCCCCAGAGGCAGAGGAGTCCTTTGAGTTTGTCGTGGTGTCCCTCACCGGTCAGACCTGGCACTTCGAGGCCTCAACAGCAGAAGAACGGGAGCTGTGGGTGCAGAGCGTGCAGGCCCAAATCCTCGCTAGCCTACAGGGCTGTCGCAGCGCCAAGGACAAGGTTGGCATGGGGTGGTAGAGTCTGCTTCGAGATTGGCTGGGGGGAGAGCCAGGGAGGGGACTTGGGACTGATCGACTATCCTTATCTCTCCTGCCTCATGGCAGACTCGGCTGGGGAACCAGAACACCGCTCTGGCTGTGCAGGCTGTCCGCACGGTCCGTGGCAACAGCTTCTGTATTGACTGTGAAGCCCCCAGTGAGTACAAGGACAGTAGATCTGGGAGCCGGGTGTGGAGGGTTCAGGGGGCAAGGGGTGGTGGACAGGATGCAGAAGGAGTGACCTTCCTCAGCGGCCCTTTCTCCGGGCGCCACCTGCTGTATCCTTCTCCCTCTGCCTACATAGATCCAGACTGGGCCAGCCTCAATCTGGGCGCCCTGATGTGTATCGAGTGTTCAGGGATCCACCGACACCTGGGAGCTCACCTGTCCCGGGTCCGCTCCTTGGACCTTGACGACTGGCCGCCTGAACTGCTCGCTGTCATGACTGCAATGGGCAATGCCTTGGCTAACAGTGTCTGGGAGGGGGCTCTGGATGGCTACTCGAAGCCAGGCCCCGAAGCCTGCAGGTAAGCCAGTGTTGCTCCAGTGCTGTCCAGGAAGGAGACAGCCAGGCCCCACTCTGGGGTGGGTAAAGCCTCTAGCAGTGGAAGGGTTAAAGCACTGTTGCTCTGCTTGGCGGTTGGCCCCGGGGGGTGTCCCTCCCCTGCTGGTGCCTGTCACTCAGGCCTCACAACAACAGGGCCTTTTCTGAGCCCTTATCGGCAGGTCAGGGGCCAGCAGGAGGCGCATGCGCAGGGCCCATATCGCTGTGTGGCGCCTGCGTCCAAGCCCGCATGCTGAGATGGGGAGAATGGGTGGTAGATAGGGTGGCCATGGCCCCCCTCAGCCTGTCACCCGCTTTGTTGCAGTCAGACTTGATAAGCTGCCACTCAGGCCTGCCTGGAGTCTTCCTGACCTCTCTGCCCTCGTGTCCCTACTGGCCCCGGAGGTCTCCCTTCAGTGTCTCTCCCCTTTCACTCAATACCACCCCGTTTGTGCGCCTCCTGCCCCTCCGAAGGCCCGGGAATCCCTGCAGCTCCTCTCTGCCTTCAGTCTTCATCGCAGTGGTCCTCCCTATGCCTCAGTCTCATCATTGTGTGGTCCTCCCTACGCCTTCAGTCTCATCATTGTGTGGTCCTCCCTATGCCTCAGTCTCATCATTGTGTGGTCCTCCCTATGCCTTCAGTCTCTTCATTGTGTGGTCCTCCCTATGCCTCAGTCTCATCATTGTGTGGTCCTCCCTATGCCTTCAGTCTCTTCATTGTGTGGTCCTCCCTATGCCTTCAGTCTCATCATTGTGTGGTCCTCCCTATGCCTTCAGTCTCATCATTGTGTGGTCCTCCCTATGCCTTCAGTCTCATTGTGTGGTCCTCCCTATGCCTTCAGTCTCTTCATTGTGTGGTCCTCCCTACGCCTTCAGTCTCTTCATTGTGTGGTCCTCCCTATGCCCTGCCTGCATGCCTGCTTCCTCCCTTGCCTCATGCCTCGATGGACCTGTGCTTACAGAGAGGAGAAGGAACGCTGGATCCGGGCCAAGTATGAACAGAAGCTCTTCTTGGCCCCGCTGCCAGGCTCCGATGTGCCGCTGGGGCAGCAGTTACTCCGGGCTGTGGTGGAGGATGACCTGCGGCTGCTGGTGATGCTGCTGGCCCATGGGTCCAAGGAGGAGGTGAACGAGACGTACGGGGACGGCGATGGGAGGACAGCCCTGCACCTGTCCAGTGCCATGGCCAATGTCGTCTTCACACAGCTGCTCATCTGGGTGAGTCTGGGTACGCCTGACCTGGCCTGGCCTCCCCCTGCTCAGCCTTCCCCGGGAGCTGAGGCCTTTCCTCCTACCTGTACCAACTGTGAATGTGCTTTCTCCTGCAGTACGGGGTGGACGTCAGGAGCCGTGATGCCCGGGGCCTGACCCCACTGGCCTATGCCCGCCGGGCCGGCAGCCAGGAGTGTGCGGACATCTTGATCCAGCATGGGTGCCCTGGGGAGGGCTGTGGGTTGGCACCCACCCCCAACAGAGAGCCTGCCAACGGCACCAATCCCTCTGCAGAGCTGCACCGCAGCCCTAGTCTCCTATGAAGCTCAGGAAGAGGGCAGAGGGACCGAAGGACTCCATGGCCTGGAGGGAACGGATGGAGCAGCAGGGGTGTGCAGTGAAGAGGAGGGAAGGAGAAGGGTCCAGGGATGGAGGAGAGGCTTGGGATCTGAGCTGCAGCAGCAGAGCGGGAGTGTGCTGTGCGGCCCTCTGCCCTATGGTGCCGTTAAGGGACAGAACCCTTTGGAGGTACCTGTGAGGAGAGGGGGGCAGGACCTCTCCCTCCTCCAGAACCCTGCCTCCTCATGATAGCTCCCACAGGCTTTCACCCTGCAGTCAGTGGGGGAGGACAGGATACAGGATGAGGGTGCCAGACGAGAGACAAGGGGCCAGTCTGTGAGTCCCGTGTAAATTTGTACATTGGAGTATTTATGTTCGTGTATATATGTGGTGTGCGTGTATGATGAGCCAATAAACCAGGCTGTATGTGTGGCCTCATTTCTCCTTTTGTGCTCAGTACCCCGACCTTCCCGGAGTGACCCTCGCCCCCACTTTCTGCTTGTAGACCGTTTGAAGATGTACTGCCTGCCCCCTGCTGTCCTTTGTCACCCCCTTAGTCAGACTTGCTTGGCAGGGATGGAGTAAAGGCAGTCAGAAGCTTGACAGGGCAAGCCTGTCCATGACAGAGGAGACGAGCTTCCTGCTCTGTGCTGCCTTCCCCGCTCACTGCCCACTTGTGAAGAAAGACCTGCCGATGGTCTCTGCTGTCACCAGTGCTCTGTGGAGTAACACACCCCGCACTGGCCTGCAGTGTGCAAAGGCAAAGCCTTTCTCCTTCCAGAGAGACTCTGAGACCCCTGTGGCCAGTGTTGAGGGAGGCATCCGAGAGTGGCTGGCCCATGCCTTTCGAGGAGATGGGAGGGGCAGGACACTGGTGGCCAAGAGCCACCTCACCCTCCAGCAGCTTTCTAAGCTTAACCTGTGCCGAACTAAGTTGGAAGCAGAGCCCAGATCCCCAACTCCATGCCATATCCCTTTATTCTTGAAGTAAACCCCGGGGATACACCTCTCTTCTAAAGTTTATGATAGATGAGAATTTATTAAGTTTGAATGCTGGGTCCGTTTCCTATTCCTGGAACCACCTTGCTAGTGGCCCATATTTTCTGAAACATCTTGAGCAGGTGGCCATGTGGTGGGCTGGTGCTCTGCCTGGGCACTCGCCCACATGTTGGTTAATAATCAAGTAACGCTATTGAGAGGAAACCAGATTTTATTGTTTCATCCACATCCCCCTTTTCAAGTCTATTAAGAGGCTTACACGGGGTGGAATCTGGACAGCGTCATGAGTAGGTACAGGACTGGGTTCCCTGGGACCAGTGTGGGCTAGCTCCGGACTCCCTAAAGATAAGCTGCTTGGGCTGCCTCCTTGCTGCTTAGCACAGTTGGAGCTTTATGGAAAGCCAAAAGCCTGGATGCTCACCCCTCCCCCACCTTTCAGCCCAGTGCTTGCTCCCATCTCACAGAACCTGGACTCCATCCAGCTCAGCTGAAGAGGCAGCAGCTTAACCTCTGCCTTGACTTCTGTGTAGGTCAAGCATAAGGGATCCTAGCCTCTTGACTTTGAGGTACACCTTGCTGGGAATGAGCTGGACCTGGACTGCATATTCAAGGTTAAATTGTCAGCCTTACTGAAGTTGAATTTCCCAGGACGGAAGAAAGAGACAACTCTGTGTCCTCACTAGAGTTGCTTGGGAGAAATGAACTGCCAAGGGCAGACTGTCTTGGTCTCATAAGAGGCATTCAACACCTAACTGGATGTGACACGGACTACTTGGCCACTCCGGGGCTCACCAGTGGCCAGAGTGGCCTGTAAGGCAGGCCAGGAATGTAAGTGGGTTGTGCTTCTGATCCTCCCTTGTGGGTGAATGCCTGATGCAGCTTGTCCATTTTTCTGTTGTCCACTCTCTAGTCCATACAGGTCATGTTTCTCCCCAAAAAGCTAGTTACCTCAGCAGCAGCCACAGTGCGCTTCTCTCTGTTTCCTTTCTCCAGCGTCTGCGGGCATCTAGAGCCCTGCCCCTGGGATTTACTTTGTCTGCCCATAATCCCTGCCCCAGAGGCTGGTGGGAACCTAACCCTTCAAAATATAACGGTCAGGAGAAGACGCAGCTAAGGTTGCAAGAGCAGAGAGGCAGTGGGCCTGTGCCCCAGGCCTTGGCACACGAGAGAGCGAATGAAGGCAGAGATGAGGCTGTGTGCCTCTCTCTGTGGGGAAGCACTTCTTTATCTAGCTCAGGCGGTGGAGTGAGTCTCCTGCCCTGCCCTCGTCACTGACAGGACGGTGTCCTCTATGTAGGTGACCTGGATGTTCTCCAGGGTAGACTGGGGGCTCCCTTCAGTGCAGACTGAAGGGAGTTTCTCCCCGAAGTGTGCCACCTCTCCCAGAGAGAAGACACCAGGAGCAGAAAAGTTGGCCTCCTCACAGCAAGTGGGGACCAAGTAGCCCAGTGGTAACAGGAGGGGTGGGGTGGGTGGGATGCACTGTGGAGGGATGCTTAAGAGTGGAAGAGGGGGCTGCTGAAGAACCCCCTACTTTGGCCATGACTGTTCCATCTCATGTCTTTGCATGTCCTTATATTGAGCAGCAAGATGGCGCCTTCACAAAGCAGTAGTAGGGTGAGACAAACTGGGTGAAGCTCAAGGAAGCAATTTTCCCAGTCCCCCTTTGGGGTACAGACAGACAAAAGACAAAATAGTTCCATATATACAAACTTTACACAAAATAAATAAGGAACTGTGGCCCCAGGCTGGTACCACCCAGGACTTCTCCCCTCTGTTAGAAGCCGCCCACTCAGGCCTTAGCCATGGAACCCTCTAGGTCCTGGGCATTTCATATCCCCACCCCAGGAGTCCACTTCTGCTCCAGAAGCTCTCGGAGATCAGAATTTGAACCCTGCACCCCTGAGACCGCCAGTTCTGAGGTCTCTAGAGCAGTCCCAGCCAGGGCAAGCACTCGAGTCTGCAACCAGGAACACAGCTGCCCTCTCCCCGAGCAGGGTCCACCACGCCCCTCTCGTGGGCAGCACCCCGTGAGTCTTGGGCAGGCGCAGGTGCTGCTGATCCTTTGCCTTCCGGTCCCCAGGACCCCCCTCAGGGCCGGGCCCCCTGCTCCATCTGCTGGTGCTGGCTGCGCACAGCAAACCTGTTGACGTGCACAGGGATGGGTACCACGATCTTGGGGTTTCTCACGGGCTCCCCGGAACGGCTGCTCACATTGCCAGCCTTGATGCGCTTCCACTTGGCCCGGCGGTTCTGAAACCAGATCTTGACCTGCACCTCACTGAGCTTGAGGGCATGGGCGATCTGGGAACGCTCCGTCAGGCTCAGGTATTTCTTGCAGTGAAATTCCTTCTCCAGCTCCAAAAGCTGCTCGCTGGTGAAGGCTGTGCGCCGCCTTCGGCTTTTCCCCCCAGGAGTGGTGACCCCTGTGGCCACTGGTGCCCCCTCCTCGGCGCCAGTCCCCAGGCTTCCCTTTAGCTTCGATTTAGGTCCCAGAAGAGCCCCTGGGCCCCCTGCAGAACTGTCCAGGAAGCTGTCCTCGCTGTCACCTCCTGAGCCCTCTTCCTCCTGCTCGCTGCCTGCAGGGTCTCCTGCTGGGGCCTCCAACTTCTCCTCATCTGAGCTGTACACCTTCCCCTCTGCTGTGCAGGGTGGATGGAGAAACCGACGGATGCAGAAGGAGAGGCACGTGGAAGCATGGCCAGGAATGAGCAATTGACGATAGGAAACAACACATTCGGAGAGGAAGAGATGGGTCAGAAGAGACGGGATGGACATCCAAGGGGCACCGGGAAAAGGTGTAGAGGAGACAAAGAATAGGAAGAAAGGTTTTAACCAGTAGACTTCACTATGGAAAAGCAGGGAGGCAACACACATGCCAGTGACCGCACCTCAGCTTTCCCACCAGCATGCTCCCTACCACCTCCAAACCTGGTACCCACCCTCCAAACCCAGGCCTGCCATCCCAGGATGAAGTAATGGGGAAGCTGGCTGGAGAGGACTGGAGCTACACACAGCTTTTGTGTCCTCCCAGGAATCCTCTCCAGCCCCAAGAGCAAGCGGTATCCTGACTCTTAGCCCCTCAGACCCACATACTAGATCCAGGTCACAGAATCTTATGTCAAGATGGAAACTTTAGAGTTATCTGTTCTCATTTTAAGTCTGAAGCCAAGAAATTCTAAAGGCCAGAAAATGAGATCTCCTTGTCCACCTGGTTCCCCTTCTTTTTCTTTTTCTTTTTCTTTTTCTTTTTTTTCCCCCAAGACAGGGTTTCTCCGTGTAGTTTTAGTGCCTGTCCTGGATCTTGCTCTGTAGACCAGGCTGGCCTCGAACTCACAGATCTGCCTGGCTCTGTCTCCCGAGTGCTGGGACTAAAGGTGTGCGCTGGTTCCCCTTCTTAACCAGACTGCCCTGATGGAAGGCTCCCAGCACTGCCATCTCCTTATCTGTGGCTGAACTTTCTCCCTGTCTCTTGGCCCCCTGGTCCCTTTCTAGGGCTCATCCTTAATATATATCATCAGCATGCCATCATCTCTTCCCTGCACAGACCCTGGCCAGGGCTGCCTGCACAGCACCAATGGAGGCTTCCTGAGGCTTCGTAGAGAGCTTGATGTCAGCAGGGAAGGCTGGAGGGAATGTGGGAATGTGACAAGGAGAAACTAGACAAGAGAGTGTAGGAAGACATCTTGACTCCTAGTGGGTGACTGTTGTCACAGGGTGTAAATATTTTAATCCATACTCAATTCTAAAATTTAAATCAATCACTGGTTTTACTCAGATCCACTGATGTCTTTGTCACGGCTGCAAACAAAGCATTTCAAGTGCTTTTTAGGGCTGGGGAGATGACTCAGCTGTACAAGCATGAGGGACAGAGTAGGGATCCCCAACACCAACATAAAGAGCCACATGTGGTCAGGTGTGGTGGCTCATGCCTGTACCCCCAGCCACGGGACAGAGATAGATCCTGGAGGCCACCAGCAAACCAGTCTTGCTAAAATAAACTCAGTTTCAGTGAGAGACCCTGTCTCAAAACACTAAGGTGGAGGGCCAGAGAGATGGTATAGTGGGTGTTGCCAAGCCTGATGACCTGTGTTCGGTCCCTGAGACTCACATAGTGAAAAGGTGAAACCAACTTTCAAAAGCTGTCCTCTGACTGACTCTCTCTCTCTGTCTGTCTGTCTCTCTGTCTGTCTGTCTGTTTCTCTCTCTCTCTCTGTGTGTGTCTCTCTCTCTCTGTGTCTCTCTCTGTGTGTCTCTTTCTCTGTGTCTCTCTGTGTCTCTGTGTCTCTGTCTCTGTCTCTGTCTCTCTCTCTCTCTCTCACACACACACACACACACACACACACACACACACACACGCACACACACCCCTAATTTCCTTTAAATATTTTTTTCCAGTATTTGAGTTTTACAAAGTCCTTTGTTTTCTGCTGAAAGGAAACAACAGAAATCCAAAAGACAGCCCACCAACCAGTAAGGGAAGAACACAGGATGCTGTAACCTCGGAGCTCAGTGAAGGTAGACTGAGCAAGAACAGTAGTGCAACCCACATCCCCACATCCCCACACCATACTCACACTCCTTAGGTGTGTTCAGAGGGGAGACTACAGCTCAGAGGGAACTGGATCCCGGGTGCAGTGAATGGTGTATAAGACAAGGGGTATGCAAAGGCATGGCGCCCGTGGGCAGGCAGATGAAAATGGTCCTGTCTCATTGCAGTCCCTCCGGCTGGGCCTATAGTCAGCAACCTGTTTCCACCCAGTGAGTCCACACGTGTTCCTCCATGCCTGCTCCTTCCTCTCAGGAGCCAGGGCAACGTTTGCCTCTGAGGTCAAGTCCTCAACCCCACTGCTGCAGCCGGTACCTTCATGCTGCCCCAGCCCCAGCTTGCAGCAGCCCAGCCAGGCTCCAGACTGCCCCTTGCCTTCCCATAAGCAGCCTGCCATTCAGGTGTCTCATGATGTCTAGAAAAAGTGCCAACCTTGCCAGGCACGCCTTTAATCCCAGCACTCGGGAGGCAGAGGCAGGCAGATCTCTGTGAGTCCAAGGCCAGCCTGGTCTACAGAGCAAGCTCCAGGACAGCCAGGACTATTATACAGAGAAACCCTGTCTCCAAAAAAAAGTAAATAAAATTTTAAAAAAGTGCCAACCTTACCTCAGCCCTGGCCACAGACACTTTGTTTTCTGCAAGATTAAGGCCTGAGAGCTGGAGAAATGGCTCAGTGGTTAAGAGCACTGGCTGCTCTCTCCAAGGACCAATGTTCTCTTCCGAGTACCCACTAACAACGTGGTTCACAACCATCTGTAACTATAGGTCCAAGGGATCTGACGCCCTCTTCTGGTCTCCATGGGCACTGCACGCACATAGCGCACAGACATACATGCAGGCAAACATTCATATACACAAAATAATGAAATAAAAACAAATAAATCTTTTGTTAAAGATTCAGGACATGGGTGGCTCTCCTTCCTCTTGCTAAGGGATTTTGTTCACACCATTTTTTTTTTTTTTTATTTCACGGACTCAGATTTCTCAAGTCCCAAGTGGAAATCTCGACCTTTCTCCCACCTTTCCCTCTTAGCATTCTTCTCCACCTGGCCTGGTAAAACCCCTCCTCCTCATCTTCAGACTCCACCATGACAGCACTCTATTTCTCCCTCTCATGGCCACACCCCAACCCCCCACCAATCTGCCTCTCAGATCTGACCAGAGCTGGGCCCTTCCTCACCACCTCCTCACCGACTTGGCTTCTTCTAGTGGTTTCCCTGTCTTCTGTGCCCACCCATCCCCAGCCCTCTCTCTGTTGGGGCCACCCCATTCCTCCCCAGATCAAGCACTGGCTCCTTCCCTGGCTCCTTCAGGCTGGCCCTTCTTCCTCGTCATCCTCTTAGAATTTAGATGCTTCTTGGATTCATCTGCTGCCATAATATGTGACATAACTTCATTCACTTTATTTTAAATATGTCTCTTCCTATTAGAATATAAGCTTCACAAAAATATGGATTTCAGTCATGTTTTGTTCACGGTTATAGCTTTGGTATCTTAAAAATTACCTTACAGAGCAGGCATTCAATGCATATTTAACAAATGAAAGCAGCTATTTCCAGCACATGCATGCCTGCTTTCTCCCTCTCTCCGTCAGTTCCCTTTCTCGGGCCCTTCAACTCTACCCTTTCCCAGCACCAGTGGACCCCCTCCTCTGTTCACACCACCCCAGTGTCCAGCGTGCCTCAGATCTTCCCCCACACAGAGGAATCCTGTAGGATCTCATGGTGCTAAAGGAAGTGAAGAAAGTCCCAACACTGTTACTAAGTCCTATGGTTTCAATTTTAAAAACATACTCTGTAGTAATTAATAATACGTTAACAAAAACATAGCCCAACAGTGCAGTGTTTTAAACAGTGTTAAAAAGGCAGAAACTGGATTTCAGGGCTTGAAGGATAGAGCCATTTAGTACAGTGCCAAGCCCCCGGGGGGGCTTCCAATAAATCTAAATTGATGATGATTGAGAGCAGGCTCCCCGCTCCTCGATCCGGCAGAGCCCTCCTGAGATCATCTCATCCATCCCTCTGTCTTCAGACAGATCCAGAAACTCCAGCCCACACAAGCAGCCCACCCTCAGTGCCGCTTTTAAAGCCGTATGAGGAGCGAGGGTTCATGGCCTCTCTCTGTTTCTTGATCCCGGTGGGACACTGAGTGGCAGGAGCATGAGTGTCTGTCTGTGCCTTTATGATCGTGACATTGAAGACTCTGATAAGCCACCTCTAGACCGTGGGTGGGGGGTGGGATGGCTGAGAGGAGCACACAACCACTGGCCTCAGAGGACAGCTTTTGGAACAATGAAGGGCCCGAAAGAGGGGAGACCGAAGGAAAGGGAGAAGCAGGCAGAAAGGAGAATAAAGCCAGTGGGAAATGGGGTTCAGAAGTGGCAGAAAATTAAATGATGAACCAGACAAAGTGAAAGGCTGAGTTCCATACAGAGACAAGGAAAACGGGGGGGGGGGGGGGGGGCGGGGGAGGGGGCGACAACAAATTGAACAGTACCATTTCCACCCTCCGGCCCCAGCCCCCAGTACAGACACATCTGCGGCTGTCACTTGCTCTTTGCTCGACCAGCAGAGGGCACACTGAGAACCTGGATGGAGTCAGTGACCAGGAATGAGTGAGCTACGCAGCTACCCATGGAAGGAGACAGGCCTTGGCAGGCAGCAAGTTCACCCAGTTTACCATTTCCACATAACTTAGTTAAAAAGAAATGCAGGGGGCTGGAACAATGGCTCATCACAACCATCCGTAACTCCAGTTCCAGGAGACTGGATGCTCTCTTCTGACCTGCTTGGGTATCAAGGATGCGTGTGGTATACATACATACATGCACACAAAACA
>CABHPQ010155855.1:15019-41289 GCA_902168405.1 Peromyscus aztecus | reverse complement strand
TGTGTGGTGTATATATATATGTGTGTGTGTGTGTGTGTGTGTGTGTGTGTGTGTGTTGTGTGTTTTGTGTGTGGTATGTGTGTTTCTCTGTGCCTGTGTGGTATGTGTATATATGTGTGTGTATGTGTGTGTGTTTGTATATGGTGTGTGTATGTGTATGTGGTGTGTGTATATGGTGTGTGTGGTGTGTGTGCATGTTGTGTATGTGTTTGTGTGTGTGTTTGTGTGTATGTGTGTATTTAAATGTCAGAACACACACAACCATGAGTCCCAGCTTCCTCCTCTACTTGTAGAGAATGGAGAGGTGCATATAGATATTACCTTTACACAATGCAGAGTCCACACCTTAAAAGAATTCCCTTAATAAAAAATATACTCATTACACAGACAAGTATCTCAAAAAATACTTTACCCATTTCATCTTGGAAACTATGTTTTAGTTAAACCCATAAAATGATATAGATAGAATGTAAATTAATTTATCCTGCATATGCATATTCAAAACTTTTAAGATGCAATGACACATACATATTTAAAATCTTCTGATCCATAATTTAACATCTTTAATACTTTTTTATTTTTATTAGTTTACCATTCTGTTAAATAATAAATTATAGTTATGCAACATCTAAAAACAGAATACAAATGTATCATACTTGCTGATATTCCAAGTTGGGTCTCAGACATGTGATTAAATGTATTATGAGAAAAGATATTTAGTAGTTAACTGATAGGAAAAGTCTTGGTGTAATATTAAACTATTGAGTCTGTGCAGTGTCATTTTAACCATTTTAAAATTATCTAAATTAAGTTTGTGTCCTATAGAAAGTTAAATTAAATAAGAAGATACTTTCCCAGAAGGTTCTTTAGTGAGAAAAAAGTTAAAAAATACAATGTTATCAAAGTAGAAAAGAACATGTAATATAGTAATTGCACATGACTTGAATTTTAAAAATCCATTAATTCCCCAACTTATACTTAGAAACATATTCATTGTATTTAACTAGTACGATTCCTCAGTAGGTAAGGGTTCCTGACACTAAACTTGAGGACATTAGTTTGATCCCTAGTCCCACACTGTGGAAGGAAAAAATAGACTCCTGGAAGGCCCCTTGTGATCCCGACACATGTGTCATGGCCAATGTGTGCCCATATTCATACCCATACTCACCCACCCATAAATAAACAAATGTAACCTAAAAAGTAATTATCTGTATTGATCTATCATTCCTATGAATAAAATTGTCAAGATACTTTGTACTTAAATTAAGAAAAAAATTGATTCAACCAATTCAATAATTTAAAAAATGGTATAATCATTTTGATATTTAGTGAAATCTTATATATCAAAAATTGTGAACATTTTCTGAGTAAATACTGTTAGTTTTTTTTTTAATATTTCATGTAACAGATTAAGAGAGTTCATATTTACCCGTGTATAGAAAGTTTTATTAGTCTGAAAATTTGGTTCAAAGAGCTTGTGCAGAGGACCTGGATTCTGGTCCCAGCACCAACATGGTGGCTCAAGATCACCTGTAACTCTAGTTCCAGGGAATCAGATGCATTAAAAAAAATGAATAAGTATTTTTTAAAAGAAAGCTTGTCTTCACAGAAGACTATGGTGGAAAAGGAGTACAGAACCATGACACTGCATGCACTGACAAGGGAATTCTCTCTCCCCTTCAAATGTTAGCATCATATCAACATGGGTCCTAGAATTATCTCCTTCTAGAGGAGGAGGTCCAAGGTGCCTGGATGGGGCAACAGTGAGGAGGGCTTAAGGAGAGGGTTTCTTTTGTTCTTTGGGAGTATATTGGATGCACCTGAACTTGACAGACCATAAAATTTTATAGAACCTTTTGCCTTTCAGGCTATTAAGTGACTGGTAGAAGGCAAAGGTTAATCAACTCCCCTTGCTCATTTTATGCTACTGAAAACTATTTCCTACTCACTTGTGAACCTGCTAATTTTTTTTCTTAAACCTATTTCTTAAATCTGTCTTGTTCTCTGTATAAACACCACCCTAATGCAGAATATTAGTGATTTTTAAAAATTGATTCCTAACAGCCCCATTGCCAGCAGACTAATTTTTTGCCCCATAAAAATACAAAGAATTGTGTATCATAAAACAAAAATGTAGCCAGGCAGTGGTGGTGCACATCTTTAATTCCAGCACTCGGGAGGCAGAGGCAGGTGGATCTCTGTGAGTTCGAGGCCAGCCTGGGCTACCAAGTGAGTCCCAGGAAAGGCGCAAAGCTACACAGAGAAACCCTGTCTCGAAAAACCAAAAAAAAAAAAAATGTAAATGAAATCACTTGTTCCCACAGGGAGTGCAGAGTCCCAGCTCTCCATTCTGAAGCACACTGTGTAGCTCACATGTACAATTCAAATGTTTGTTGAGGGAATAATAGATGAGGTATGGACAACAGGAATTAAAAAATTAAGGCACTTTATCTACCCAGTTTCTGCCTGCCTCTCCAGTTCTTGTCTTTCATGTCTAATTCCTTACTCCAAGAAAATAAGAGATATTCTGGAGAGATATTTGAATGACTGCAGATCAGGAACATGAATTCAGCTCACCCTAGTCCCATGTTGCAATGTGGTAACAATTTCATGAAGCATTTTTATAGAAACAACAAAAGCCAGTCATAAATAAAGACAGTTTTGAAAGACACAGGAGGAGATAGCAGGGAGGAGTCCACTGGGATACCAGCTCCATTTGCAACCACCTTTTGAAGGGTTCTTAGGTGGAGGAGAGAGGAATTAAGAAATGACAGATAGAAAGAGAGATCTAAACAAGAAGAAGAAAGAGACACAGGATAGTTTCAGGAGGGCCTGGGTCAATACCCAACATCCTCGTCCTGTATTGAAAAGGGCTTTTTATAAAATGCCAAGGGGAGAGGCAAAAGACCTCCCCTTTGCAAGATCAAAGCACACTGTACAGTCAAGTGTGGACCCTTCCAAACACCTGGTAAACATGCCCATGGCCAAATCATCTCCTTACGAAGCCCTGCTGGGTAAAGTAAGCTCATATTCTCTGACCCTGAGTAATTTCTCACTAGGAAGCCTCTGTGGGGGGCATCTCTATTATAAGCTTCAGAACTATTCTTAGCCTTAGAGTTACTGAGAAAAATGGAATCAACTAAACAGGGCTCACTGGGGATCACAGAGACTGAAGCTATAATCATGGAGCCTCCATGAGTCTGTGCGTGTGTATTATGGTTGTGTAGCTTGGTGTTCTTGTGGGACTCCTAACGATGGGAGTTAGGGTGCCTCTGACACTTCATTTGTTCTTGGGTCTCTTTTCCTCCTACTGGGTTGCCTTACCCAACCCTGATATGAGGATTTGTATGTAGTCTCACTGTAAGTTTTTATGCCTTGTCCAGTTGATATCCCTGGGAGGCCTGAAGGGGTATAGCGCTTGTGGCTGGCCGAGGCTTTCACAGTGGCTGCAGCAGCAGAAGAGAACGCTGGATGCTGCAGTGGTGGAAGAATCAGGAGCCATGGTTACCTTTTTAGAGCTTTAGTAGGAGGAAGGAGAGAGAGAGTGAGAGAGAGAGAGAGAGAGACAGAGACAGAGAGACAGAGAGAGACAGAGAGACCGTGCAGAGGGGAAATACAGAGAAAATAAAGAGAGAGAATGCATGGGAGCCATGTCCCCTATTTAGGCTGGCACGCTGTCGCAGGCTGATGATATAATAAGGACAGAATCCTTGTCAAGGCCTACTTTTTTTCTAAAGGCAAATGGGAGAGCAGTAGATCTGAGGAAAGAAAGGATGGAGTGGGTAGAGGGAGTGAAGGGACAAGAAATGGCAGTTGGGATGTATTGTATGAGAGAAGAATAAATTTTAAAAACTGAAAAAAAGAATATAAATGAGTATGTAACTAGTATTTTTAAAACACCCTATTTCACTAATTTATATATAGAAATAGAGAATGCTTTAAAGAAATATGTTTGATTTTTAGCATTTTACACAGTTACATTTATAAACAAGACTTACTGAAAATTTAGACATATACAACTGAAAATTTTCATGTGGAATATATTTATATCTCCTTGTTTCTATTCAGAATTCCAAAGATGTTCTACAATTTAGGAATCCATTTTGAGAAAAAATTCCTGCAATATAATCATGTTTTGTTAATATGTTAAGTTGCTCACGTTTCTATATTGGACTGGAATTAGGTTTTTGGGTTGAGTTTTATGCATATTTTGTTACAAACATTTACATAGGTTTTGTAGATTTAAACATAGTAATATTTCTTAATCTCTTTTCTTTAGCAATTTCTTGGGTCAAATTTCACATATGCGGATTGGAATACAGCTTGGGAAACAGATAAACAAAACTGATGCTCTATTGCATATATTTTAATAGAAGGAGTAAGACATAGTGCATGCAAACAAGTAAAATATGCAAAAGATTCAGACAGTTAACTATCCTGAAAGAAACTCAGAGGGAGTCAGGTTTTGTTTGGGGAGCTCCATTAGCTGGGTGGCCAAGGGAGTCCTCTCAGACCAGGGATTTGTGTAAAAGTATGAATGACAAGATAATCAGGGGAAGCTTGGAAAGACAACCTGTCTGAGAGTAACAGCAGGGGGTGGAGCCCTTCTTGGGAATGAACACTGTGAGGAAGAGAAAGAAGGATCAGTGTGATGTAAATATGAGACACAAGAAAGGAATGGAAGTGATGATTCAGAAAAAGACAAAGAGGTAGAGTGACAAGTTAAGGTTGCATTGCTGCGTTACTGTATTTGCCACTGGGAGGTTTTCATCAGGAGAGTGATTAAAAAAAAAAAAAAAAACAGTCCAGATGAGTCACTACTGGCTTAAGTGTACAGCCCTCTTTATTTCCCTGGGAAATAAGTTTTATGTCAGTTACAAAGATTGGAAACATCTTAGAGAAAAAAAAAAAAAAAAAAAAAACCTATGCAGAGAATAGAGCTCAACCATTGAATAGAATCATCTTGAGTTTGAAAAGTCTATTATTAAAAATTCAACTGAATATATCTTCAAAGAGCTATGTCAACAGATCAATTATGAGAACCTTAGGATAGCATAATACATGTTAAATTATTAATATGTACTGTGACTTAATGTGTTACCTTTCTCAAGTAATATATTTGCATTTTAATGAGTTTCTACTAAACATGTTGACCCAGATAAATGGCTGTAGGATTCACCATACCAGACATAAAACAAATTATGAAGCATAAATTCTGTGTTCAGTAATCATAAGTCAGAAATATATGGACCATCTACCAATACACACGAAGGCACACGTCTCTCTGCTGTCCATAACTGTTATCCCCCTAATATCGTTCCTCCAACTTATTGGCTCCACACTCACATTTCCAGGAGGTAGACTAGGAAAAGCTAGTCTACCATTCATCCAGAGATTTTCTAATTCATTTTATTTTTTAATTCAAGACCAATTCAATAGTCAACTTAAGACCGCTTGTTTTCACTCAATATAATCAATAGACCTCATATTAAGATATTAAGAAACTTTATAGTTAGGTAGTTAGGCTATTATCGAAACTTTAAAAGATATTTTAAAGTATCAACAGATGAAATGTTGCAGATATAATATAACCAGATATAATAGATATTATATACACTATTATATATAAATGAATATACAACTTTTAATTTCCAAATAGTTTCATTGTTTAACTATCAATCTAGGTTTCCAAATTCAAAATAATTCTATAAAATAGCAACAGTATGAGAAGACATTCAAGTCAGGGGACATCTGGGACCTGCTGCTTGAAAAGGCATATCCTAGGAGAGGAAAAAGACAGGAATCAATGAAGCATGGAAGGAAAAGCCTGAAGGAGAGTGGGTTTCTTCCTTTTCTCTCTCGTATTAACTCCTACCTCACATCATTTGCAAGATGTGTATGTCCAAGGCTCACTCTGTGCTTTAATTTTCTTTGATTCATTTCTGGGTAGGGAAGAATTGCCTATAGATTGCTGTAGTCCTCATAAGGTAAATACTTTTTCTTTTCCTATATTTATAATTCATCAAATGCTGTACAATGGCTATATTATTGCATCTGAAATACTTTCTCATAATACTCTTACATTAAGATATTTAAAACAACTTATTTAAGGACAACTCTAAAAAGACATGTCCAAAAGTTATACAATATATTATTATAATTATATTAAATTAAAATTGGGAAGAAACATCATTATAGTAGTTTGAGCTTAGAGTTTAGAAGCATAAGCTTTATGGAAGACAGCTGCATCAGTTGGACTGCCTGAAGTAACAATCTACTCTTAAATGTCTGAAAGCAAAATAAGACAAAACCATTCTCCCTATGTCTTAAGTCTATAGGATATCTAAGCAATTTTATATTCTGGAAAAACCCTTTATTTCAGTTGAGATTACTCCAACATGTTGATCTGCTAGCTGGCATTATGGATGGGGGCTTGTCTACAATGATATTTTGTTGGATTTACTCATAGTTGGCTGTGTATAAATGTGAAATTGCTCCAAAGATCCAAGATGCAATTTAATAGAATTATTGCATAGGGCTTATCTTAAAATTAAAGAGCAAAGAATAGGATTTATGCAGGAATTTGAAATAAAATGATTTGTTTAAGAAAGCAAATAATAAAAATAGTAAGTCATTATTTACATTTTGTATGCTTATGCATGAAAATTGTGTGATGGAACAGTTTAATGACTTCATGGTCTCAAGAAATGAACTGCTCTCAAATTTTCTTCAATTTTATTTAAATGAACAAATACGCAGATCATCCCTGAACTATGTGGTAGACTGTACAAAAGTTTTTAATTATATTAAGGAAGCTAGCATCCAAAATTTTAATTAGTCTTCATGCTTTGTAAGTGGGCCAATTATATTATAAAGCTGATCTAATTTAGTCAATTTTCAATAAACTTTCTGAAAAATAAGTTACAAATTTTAAAAGTTTGCCAACTTACATAATTTGGTATAGTTGTCATGAGTTCACATTACAAAAAGCCTTCCAGAACTAGAGACTTCATTTCTGAAGCAATGTGAGTAAAGAATGAATAGAGTCACAATAAACAGAGAACCTAAATTTGGGATGATATAATATCATAGCCAAAAAAAACTTAAACACCTTTCGTTTCTAATTAGGAAGATATACATAAGCAATCGAGAATAGAAAATGTAGAAAAGAAACATTAAAAGCATTCAAAACTTTATGATGCAGAAATTAACAAAATTAGCTATGGGATCAAAACATGAATACATCAAGGAAATAGCTTTTCACTGTCATTAATATTATGTAGTAGGCATAGCTTATGTGTATAATTTTTAATGTCTTTTTAATTAAAATTCTAGCATATGGTATATATATAATAATATGTTGGTATATATGGAATAATGTTAAATTAACATTTTCCTTAGATTGAACACTGTAGATAATATTTTCTTAAGTTTTCAATCCTTTGAAACATTTCTTTTGCCTTCAAGACTAAAACTGTGATAAAGCCAAATATCAGTGTTTATGAGTGCATGATATCCTCTTTGTTCCTCACACATTTGGTAGATATATGACATAGATTACTGTCATTATCTTTTTCCTGGACCTCTCCTTGCTACCTAGGAGTATATCTTCCCATCCCTCATGGAGAGTTCTAGCTACATCTGAATCTCTAATACTGTCAGATACACATACCAGTGTTGAATTATTTTATAATCTATAATTCACTTGTATTGATTAACATAGGGTTTTTAAATAAACATTTTTAACATTATTTAAACCTTTCTATACAATAAATTTTGTTTTTATTATTCTCTCTCCTCCAACACTCCCTAGATCCTCTCTACCTCTCCAACTCCATGTTCTTTCTTTTTTCTTCTCTCTCAAACCTCCAAACAAAATATAAAATCAAAACAGCCAAACAAACATGGAGAAAAAAACAAATATACCAAAAGAAAATAAAAAAGCACACAAGAAAATGTGGAGTATATTTTATATTGGCCAACTACTCCTGGGCATGGAACCTGCACTGGAGTGTATGGTTGACATGGCCAACTACTCCTGGGCATGGAGCCTGCACTGGAGTGTATGGTCAGTCTATTTGAAACAACTGATTTTCCATTTACCAGTAGATATCAAAGGCAAATAGCTTCCTGTACAATGGTGGGAATTTGGCTCCTTCCATGTGTCCCTTCTGAGATTTCATCTGATTGGAATTTGTGTAGGTCTTTTCCATGTTGTCAATGTCTCCATGATTTCACATGCATATCAGCTTTGTGGTTTCTGAAAGATAATATCTCCTTGGAGTCATCTCCTTTCTCTGTCTCTTTCCATATTTTTGCTTCCTTTTCCTCTGAGATCACTGAGCCTAGAGGGGAAAGATTTGATATATATATTTCTCAAAAAGATGAAAATAGGTCTACCACAAGTTTCAACTATACCAACTTTGAGCACTACTGAGAGGCTGAATGTGAAGGTATGTGTCTTTAATCCCAGCACTTAGGGTGAACATGCAGGAAAATCTCTCTGAGATTGAAATGTTTCTGGTCTACATAGGGACTGCTCTATTCTTCATAGATTGGCATTGAAAACACCCTGAATGTCTATAGTCTGATAAGTGGATAAAGAAAATGTAGTACATTTATACAATAGAGTATTATTTAGTTGTTAAAATAATGAGATAATTTTCAAGTAAATTGATGGATCTAGAAAAAAAATGATCTTAAATTGGGTAATTAACACTCAGAAAGAAAGAAAAACATTTCATATTTTGTCTTATACGTGGATGCTGGCTTTAAAGATTTAGATTTATGTAGTTCAATTAGAATAACCATAGAGGTGATGTAGCTAGTAAGCAATGAGGGAGGAGGAGTTCTTCCAAGCAAGAGGAAATGGAAAATAGTGTTATAAGGAGATAGAGGTGCAACTATAATAGGATGATAAAATGGAGAGGATGATAGGAAGGCAGAGTAAGGGAAGGAATATTGAACGGACAAATAAAATCAAAGACCTTTTGAAAGACTATATTAAGACCTACTACTGTAGAAGATTCCTAAAATACATACATATATAAAAGAAATTTAAATGAAGTCACCATATAGTTAGAAACACAATGTCCAAACTAGGTATCTTATGCCATGAATTAAAACTCCAGTGCCAGGAATGGGTTATATCCTGACGCCATTGACAAAAGTGTCCTATTGATCCCTCCATACATCAAACATGCTGACAAGTCTATTGTTTACCCTCCACCACCTGGTAGTAGGACTCGGTTGCTAAAGATATCACTTACTTTGTTGAACATGGGGAATACAAGTTGGTACACAACTAGAAACTCCATCCCTACTGAGTATCATTAATGACTCCAGAAGATACTTTGCACACGACTGGAGGAGAAAAGTAATCATCAATATCAACCCGCCATAAAAATCTACAACCTACAACAGTGACCAAATGCAAGATACAGTGGTACAATAGGGGCACAAATGTTAGGAGTGGAACCATGCACTTTTTGATTGGATATAAGATCCACTCCATGAGATAGTTCACATACCTGACACTGCTAAATAACATGACACCAGATAGGTCATGGGTACTGGGATAAAAAACTGCTAATATTCTACTAAATGAATGTATCAATAAGATGACTCCGAATGATGTATTGCTGCACTAGTAGATCAATTCCTTGCTCAGCTATCATGAGAGAAGCTTCTTCTTGCCTTAGACAGTAGTGAGCACAGAGACCCACAAATGGACAATGTGGAGTGAGTGAGAGACTTCATATCACTCACCTTTAAATAAAGGTTATTTTAAAAAGGATGGGCTAAATGTATTTCTTTTGGGTAAAAATTGTATGATTATGTGTCTTTCCAATTCCTATTTGACTTCAGTCTTTGATTATAAGAGATATTATATGTAATAAAGAATGTAAAACTTTTCTAGGTTATTTTTCTTTTTATATTTACACTTGAAATGCCTTCCTTGTCCAAACTTCAGGGAAAGTATAATAATTTCCTGGTTGTTGTTATGACAGAGATTGTTTTTAAAATGTGACATTGCATAAACTTTTGTTAATATTTGTAACGGAAACAAGGGCATGGTAGAAATATACAGTTGAAATATTAAATAAAAGATGAAATGATAATAAGAAAAGCTTCAAAATATAATGCTAGCAGGTCACCGCACATAGAGTTGATCCTGATGGGAACTGTCTTGGCTGGCACCTTTGTTCTCAAGTTGATTAGCTGTCATATGTGGCAACTTGGTAGGACTCACATTATCATAAAACTCTCACAATAACCCTCAACGCGAAAGCCCATCACAGCTATTTCTTCTGCCAGATCGTTTAAAAACAATATCTCCCGTTTAACACTTCTTGTCAGCCTAAACCCTGCATTTTGCACAGAGTACGTTAAATAGGAAAAGTGTGTCATTTTATTTTCTATATCCACAGAGATGAGTAAGCACAGAGTTCTTCATGAAGACCTGTGCTTGAATATGTTGTGTTAGTATTCAGAAGTAGGGAAGAAATAGATTCAGGAGTTCCTCAACTTATCAAGGTCAAATCCATTGATATTTATACAGTAAAGAAGTCCTTCTTTTATAACCTTCTCTCAGTAGCCAATCTTTAGTTTACGTTTCAGCTATTTTGTAAGAATTTAAAGAAAGAAGGGAACTTTGTCTTCCTATTTTTTTTGTTTTTCCTTTCCTCTTTTAAAAGATTTTATAAACCAGTACAGTATTTTCATCATTTCAGCTCTCTGTCCCTCCCACTTCTGTGCCTTCCACTCCCTCCCACATTCATGTCCTCTTTTTTAAAAATTATTATTGTTATATGAACACACACATACACATATGTATATATATACATATACATATATACATGTATATATATACATATATATATATATATATATGTATATAAGAGAGAGAGAGAGAGACTCCTGGGTCTGTTTTGTAATTTTCCTGTGTACATATATTTCCAACTAACCAGTTAGGATTGCCTAACCTATCTCAGTGCTGATTTCTGAAGTAGTTTGATTCTCAATTTCTTGGCAATTTTGTTTGTATCTCTTCATCTAAGGGTAGAGCCTTATTATACTTCTGGCAACCACAGTAGCATATGACCTATTGGTGTCCTTGTGTTGGGTTTATTTAAGCAGTTACACCTTTAAGGTTTCATGGAGAAAGTAGCTCATTGGTTGTATTGAAGAAACTACTGTCTTAGTTAGGGTTTCTGTTGTTATGAAAAAAAAAAAAAAAAAAAAAAAAACACCATGAGAACAGCAGCTCTTCCAAAAGGAAACATGTGATTGGGGCCAGCTTACAGTTCAGGTTTGTTCTTTTATTGTCATGTCAGGAAGCATGTGGAGAGGTAGCTGAAAGTTCTATGTCGGGATCGAAAGACCAGGGAAGAGACCATGAGCCACTGAGTCTGACTTGAGCTTCTAAAACCTCATAGCTCACCTTCCAGTGACATACTTCCTCCAAAAAGTCACACCTACTCCAACAAAGCCAGACCTTTAATAGTGCCACTCCCCATGGGCCTATGGGGACCATTTTCATTCAAACCACCACATTTCCCCAGCAGATGTCTGAATCCTTTGTTTTCATTATGTTTATGATTGACAAATGAATCATTGCTTTCTCATATATTAAAATAGAAAAGACAAAAAGAAGAGTAGGTGGAAAACATTTTAAACTTCAATAGTTATTTTTCAAGTTACAAAATTGCATCAGGAAGGAAGAAAGAAATTACAAATATGTAAAAAAAACTGCATTAACGGTTATGTTAAAATGAAGTAGTAATTTTACTTCAAGCTATTTATTTCCTATATCATTGGTAAAATATATAAATTCCTCTGTGCACAATAACATAAAAATACTTTATTATGTTTACATTTCTGAAACAATTACTTTGATGCTACTTCCTCAGAAGGATAGATTAGGAAACATGTACTTATTTGAAATTTTGTAGATACATTCACACATGGAAATCACAGAATACATAAGATTTTCAAATAAGTAATGACTCTTCATAGGCAAAAAATAATTTTAATTGTGTTTGGAAGATTATGTAGACATCAACAGTATCTGGAATCTTTTCAGATATACCACAATTCCAAGAAGTAAATTATTATAATAAAATATCAAAGCTCTCTGGATTTTTAGCTTTTAAGTTGATTCTGAAGACACATAGAAAGCATATAGCCTTGTGAGCATCCACTTAACAATCAACTAAAGTACTGTTTTTGATTCATGATTTGAATTAAAAATAATGTTTGAGTGGACAAGAGAGCGATGAAGAAGGATGAATAAAAGGTAGCCATAATAAAATTTAACAGACAAAAGTTTTGTGACAAACTAAGCCAGACAAGCCAATTTCTTCTCTATTCTGAGCATAACTTAAAGTAACTATAAAGAAAACCATGATGCTTTTTTCATGGTGCTTGTGGGAGGTGGCAAAATTCTCTTGGAAATCAACAGGGGATAAAAACAGAAACAGAAAAGGGAAAAGAGGTATGAGACAACCTATTAAACAAGGAAATTGTAACAAAAGATTACTACAGTGTGACATTCTTTCCAAAAACATAGTTTATATAAATAATTTTCTGCTGCATTGAGGATGAGGAGCTTATGTCTAACCACACCTAAACTCTGTGATTTTAAAACTGTCCAATTTTTTTCTGTAATTAGAAGGATTATATGATTGCCATTGACATGTCAGTATTCTTTGACAATAAATGAATATATATGAAACACTGATATAAAAATAGACAAAAATTTACTAAAGCATTATTGTTTGAATTCTAACTAACCTTGAGTGAAAAAGTGTAAAAAAATAAATCCCTAATACTGTGGACACAAAGATCAGTGAATAGTGATCAACAGTTCTTCTTGCCAATACAGTTGTGAAAATAAAAAAGGAATTGAAATCATTGACTCAACTTCATTTTAGCAAATTTTTTATTGTAAATAGTTTTACATAAATCTGTGGAAAATTTTGATCCAAGATAAAGCTGAATAATCATGTTTAAATTTCAATTCATGTTCAGGAAAATAATGATCAATGATTTATAAAGGATAAGCCAACATATTTTTAGCTGTACTTGTTTAATAAAAGCATGATACAAATTCACTAATCTTTCATAACACTGAATGAAATAAAATAAATTTGAAGAAGCGAGGATTTGAAAAGATGACTCAGCAGTTAAGAGCCCATTACTGCCTATGTAAAAACCATGTCAGTTGGCTTCCAAATGCTTGCAACTCCAACTCCAGGAAATTCCTTGTCATTTTTTCCCCTCCAGAAATTCTTTAGTAGAGCCTAGAAGATAAATAAGAAATCAAAAATAATAACCTTCTTGGAAATTAGAAAATATGGTCAAGTTGTTTTTAGTCTGTTTTCTCCTCTTAGGCACATTGATGGTATACCATACATCTTTGTAGTATGTCTTACCAAAAATAACATTAAAAAGTAAAAAAGAAAATTACTCACTTTCACAAAAATTAAATTAGAAAATCATGCCAATAGTGTATTATATATTTTTGATTTCCAATTAAATCACCAATCTTATTATAATAATATAAACCTCCCTAGTTCTTAGTTCTTAGTTTGAAAGGGAAGTATGTCTATACAGATCTTTCCCACATACAAGAGTTGGAACAAGACAGACTGGCTAATCCTATTTGTAAATCTCTTAATATACTGTTTTAAAATGAAATTTAACTAAAAGACACTATCACCAAGCATTACACTTGCCATATGATAACTGACCGAGTTTAATGGCCCCTCTGTTATTTGGAAGTGTAGATAATCAATTGATAAGAATGATGTGTATGTTATGTATATATGTGGGTGTTTTGAGATAGGACGTGGTCTCTCTTGTAGTTTAAAATAGATGAAACTGACACTTTCCTGTGCCTCAGTCTCCCTTATGAAGAGTTAGGGTTTTTTTTTTTTTACTTGACTTACTTTTGCCAGCCATTGTGAGGTTTTCTAGATCCAAGTGTTCCCTGAGCAAATGCTTCAGATACAAAGTGGTCATTTCTATGTCACTCTCACACCTTTAGCTCGGTGGTTCTCAATTTTCCTAACCTTTTAATACAGTTAACCTTTTAATACAGTTCCCCATCTTGTGGTAACCCCAAACCATAAAATTATTTTCATTGCTACTCTATAACTGTAATTTTGTTACTATTATGAATTATAATACAATATCTGTGTTTTCAAATGGTCTTCGGTGACTCCCCTGAAAGGGTCATTCCACCCAAAAAGGGGTCAAGAGTCATAGATTGAGAACCACTGACTTAACTGTTTGGGCATCCTGAAGACCTCTTTCAGCTCACATTACAAACAGAAAATAAATTGCTGCTGGAGGCAATATCTGTTTTCAAACATGAGTCCCTTCACCTGCTTTTCTTTGGTGACTCCAGTAGCAGAAGCATAAGAGCACAGCTATCAATGCACTTGCTATAGCTATGTGGCAGTGACCTTCAGTTCTCTGTATAAAACAAGTGACACTGCCACCCATACAAACCCTTGACCAAAGACTGCCAAACATCTTATTGCAAACTGTTAATTTATCATGCAATCAATTAGGAGAATCACACTTTTCACTAAACAGATGTGAGAAACTCATATTAGAAGAAATACTTTTTGGAAGATAATACATATTATATAGTTTACTCTATCATTAATGGAAATTTCATAATGAAGTCATTTCTATTCTGTGACTTCCCTGGAATGATGACAACAGCTGTCTATTTATGCAGACAGGGCATTTCCCACAGACCACGTAAGTGATTCCTTCTGAGGTCAGTTTGATGAAGCAGTGAGCTTATTGTGATTACTTATAGGAAGTTGGATGAGAAGAGGCTACTTACATACCACGAGTTAGTCCATCATGGTGGCACTATCAAAAGAGACAACCTTACTCAGGTGACAACTCACCCCAGAGTACCTCTGGAACATCTCACACAACTTACAGCTCTCCTGGAAAGCCTCTTTTGTCCTGGAAATTTTTTTCTGCTTTTATAACCATTGGGGTATAGACGAATTTCTAAATGGGTCTTAGAAAATAAAAAAAAAAAAAACATGGAGCCAAATATAGGGGTGAAAGCCTTAGAGAGATCAGCCAACCTTACTTCACCAACTCTGCAGCTTCCAAATGCAAGTTACTTCCTCTTTACCCACGCCTTTATTGCCTTGCTGTTCTGCCCTCTCAATGGCTCTTTTAGCCCAGCTACCTCACTTCCTCTTCCTACACAGCTCTGTCACTTTCTGTCTGTCTGTACAGACCTCCAGTACTCTATGGTAGGTACGGGGATTAAATGTGTGTGTCACCTCACTTGGTTCTGTTCCCTAATGTGGCCTTGAACACACAGAGGTCCTGCCTGCTAAGTGATAGGATTAAGAGCATGTGCTACCACTGCCTAACTTCTTTTTTTTTACTTAAAAAGGGTTGCTATTTCCTCTGATCTCCAGGAAAACTTTATTAAGGCACAAATAAAATATCACCACATTTCAGCACAAATAAAATGTCACCACATTGGGAAAAGGGTGGCTTAGAGCATAGGGAGAATGCTACCAGGCAGAAAGAGTTAAATGGAATGTAGGCTTGGAGGACAGGGTAGTGGAGGAAATATGGGGCAACATAATAGTGAAGATATTTGAAAAGCTCTATGGAAATATACTACTGTAGATACTTCTTAAAATACATACATATGCATATGTAAAAAGAGTTTTAATGGAGTTACTTTAAAAAGGGGGATAGGCAATGCCTTTCCTCGACACCATAGGCTATCAAATAAACAGTTCAGTGCCAGGAATGCATTACATCTTTTAGAGTCGTTGGTGAGCAAGGTCCCATAGACCTATAAACATTACAGGGTAATATCATTGTTCTTGGTTGCCTTCCAAAATTTTATGATATGGCCTTATCGCTGAAGACATCATAGTTGGCACACAGTCCATAGAGAAATCAAGCTGGTACTGGCCAACCTTATAAAATCTGTAACTTTCTGAGCTTCCTGGGTCTTATAAGCCTTGCTTCTCCTTCCAGAGGGAAATATCTCCATTCAGGGACGATAGCTACATGCCATCTTCTTTATACCACTCGGCATATATCACTAGTCAGCAAATAAAACATCTTCATGTATAGGATGCACAATCAGGACATATTATGTGGGGAAAGAATCTATTCTTCAGTAAAAGGAAAGAGATTTTTAAAAAGGAATTTTCATGTATCCACTTATGGTCTATGACACTGTGATTACAAACTATATTTCTTACTAAAATTCTAGTCATTAAAGACTAAAACCAGGGCAGAAGGGTGTTTTACAGTGCTGTGTTTTTCAACATCATAGTTACTATTCTCCGGTGACTGTTTTACTTAAATATAAATCAATTTAAAAATATACGTAAACAAATAACTATAGGCAACTAAGAAATGCTGAGAATGTGAGAAAAAGTCTTCTCCAAGGAAGACCACACCGATTGGTTATCCAATATCAAATGATCAGTTAGGCAATTATATACATACAAGTAACATTCTACAGGCTGAGCAGATTATATTTAGAAATATATATGTATATATGTAAACATATATGCATGTAATGGGAATTAATGGAAAAAATGGGCTATGAATTTGAAAACGAGCAAGGAGGGGTACTTAAGAGGGTTTGGAAGGAGGAGAAGGAAGGCAAAAATGATGAATTATATTATAATCTCAAAATAAAACACTTTAATCCCAGCACTCTGGTGGAAGAGGCAGGTGGATCTCTGTGAGTTCAAGGCCAGCCTGGTCTACAAAGTGAGTTCCAGCTAGGACAACAAGGCCTGTTGTACAGAGAAGTCCTGTCTCAAAAAATGAAAAAAAAAATCTCAAAATAAAATTAAAAATGAAATTTAAAAATTACTCTCTTAACCACACTGTACACATTTAGAGTGGTCAGTAATTACATAGGGCTATAATACTCAACTGTATATAGAGCATTCCATCACTGCAGAAGGTCTCAGAGTTCAATGCAGATCTAGAAATAATATGATTGCATATCTATTAAATTTTCTCTATATCCTATATCTACATGATAAATAATATCTAAAATGTGATCAAGTTTGTAGTGCATTTGTCTTTTGCTACAATATAGTTTCAAACAATACATTTGGCTAGTTCTAGGCAATGCTGACCTATCCAACATCCTCCATTGCTTTATTTAAGTGTGACAAGACTCGGAGCTGAGAGGCGCTAGTAAGTAATGATTAATAGCAGGAACTCTGAGGCTCAGCTGCTTATATTCAAATCCATTTCTCTACCCATATGAACTTGGACAACTTACTTAACATTTATTCACCTCAATTTCCTTATCTGCAAAAGGATGATGGTGTGAATTATATTATCACCTCTTACTGATATTTATAAAGTGATTTTTATCTTACAAATACTGTATTTATGAAATACTTGCACAAAAGTACATTAAAGGATAATATTAAGTTCATTTTTATGTGTTTTATTATAATAATTGTATACCTATGTATTTTAATAGATTTTTTCAAACATTCTGTGAAATTACAAAGAAAATATGATACACAGTTATGACTGTCAAAGTTGCAATTTTATTTCTCACATTAAGTTCTACCTGTGTACAGTTCTAGCCATATATTTATGTGTTACAGGCAAAAGGCAAGTGTGGCTCTCTGTGGACAGATTACATTCATTATGTGTAATATTTAGATTATAATTTTTAATTATTTTCTGCCTAAGAACAAAATTATAATCATTATTTGGAATGTAAAAAAAGAAAGTTGTCACCATAAATTAAAGAATAGTCAAAGCAGCTTTCCATCCAAGCCATGCTGTCTTCTTACCATATACCCTGGTAGTCTGTTCCTTTAACTTTTTAAGTCTGAAATCACCACCTAGAAAATGAGTGTAACAATATGCATAATTAGTAGAATTTTGATAGAAAATGGCATGATATTGTATGCAAATGATGTGGATAATAGCATACAGTAAGTGCTCAACAAATGTAGTTTTTATTATGTTATTTCAGTAAAAGTAACTGCTTTTTCTGTGTAATCATTTGGCAGGGTGTTTTTCATTTTTTTCTTCCCATAACACAATGGTAACTGTGTTTGTGGCTCAGGTGTCTGATACTGAAGAGATGACTCAATGGCTCTACAACTTGATTCCTACTGAAAAATAAAGTATATAAGGTGCTCAGAATAGCAGATTGTTGTTGTTGTTGTTTTGACCATTTTTTTCCTCAAAGAAAATCAAAGTCTAGAAGAAATGATGATATGTGAAAGTCATGTTGGAAAGTAAATATATTTAGGCACATTGGAAATGTGAATACCTGACAACAGAGCCTTTCTGTCAGTTTACAGGAGCTTGGCAAACACTCTGCAGGGCTTCACAAAGCACACTGCATTGTAGCATTTGCCAAAGTTTTCCTCATAAGTGGATTTATTAATTATTTTTAACTTTTCAACATGTATGACCCTAATAGTGATGGATTTGACATTAATTATACCATAAATTGCATGAATCAATCAAGTGCTTACATTTAATGAAACACTACATAGAGGAAAATGTGTCTTTCATTAAGGTCTCTTAGGTGACCTCCTATAATTGTCATTCAATAAAATGTTCATAGAATAAGAAAGAAGAGCTAAAATAGATTGGAGTATAATATCTAGGATAAAGATTACATAGGTAAACAATGTGGTTTGAGAGTTTGGCAATTTGGCAGTGTATAAAATTCAGCATTTGACCTATGAGGTTCCAGACAGGTATCAGGGCATGGAAGATGAAAGCATGGAAGGGACAGAACAGAACTGGCAAGTCAAGGTGTGGAAACTCAAGAAGAGGAAAAGGCTGCCCATGTCTCATCAGTCATTCTCTGTGGACTTGCAGAAAGAAGCCTTCACGCCATGGGCAGAGGTGAGAAAGGTGAAGTGACGCACAGTGCTCACCATGCCTCGGGAGAGACTTGTTGAATGACTATGGGTCCTCATGAGAGAGAAATTCAACGGAATTGCAAACCCTCTGCCATTCAGTGAGTGCAGTGGATCATTTGCTTTTCTCATTTCTTGGTGAATTGAAGAGAGATTTAGCAACATATATAAAGTCACGGGGCATATCATTTTCTTTCTTAGTGTGATCAAATACCTGACAGAAAGAGACATGAGGAAGAAAGTTTCTTTCAGCCTTACAAGCTGAGGGATATGACAGGAAAGGCATGGCCATAGGAGTCTGAAGTGAAGTAATGGGTCATGATGGTCTCTATACAGAAAAGTTAGGCAGGGCTGGACAGTCTCAAGGGCTACCTCCCTGCCCATCCCCAAGGGATTCCCTTCAGCAAAGTAGGGACTGAATCTTTAGTCACAAGAGCCTAGGATGATGTTTCTCTTTCAAATCACAAGAGATGCAGTGTGTGGTAGATTAGTTCCAGGAAAACAAAAGCAACAAAATGTTCATAATTCTCTTATTTCTCAACCGGACTTCTCTCATTCTGTAAAGACAGCAACTTTATATGTGATTTTCAAAATAACGAGATCTATGAATATGTTCAATATTACCACAAGTATATTTCCTCCTTGAAACTATTTAGAGACACACATGCCTGCAATTTGGCACACACACACACACACACACACACACACACACACACACACACACGTATACACAGCATATATATATATATATATATATATATATCTTTATTGCACTTTAAAGACACAAGTCATACTAGGTGTAACACCTATTTGTTTTGTTGTTTTGTTTGTTTGTTTTTATTATTTTTTTGGCAAAATTATCTTTTCTTTGGGGATAGATTTGTCAGAAAGTCTTGAATTTCCAGTTTGTTTTGCATCACATTATGTTCCAGTACAGAACTACTTAAAGAGCTCATGACTACATAGTAGCCAGTAACCCCGTGCCAGACCCTCCAAATACTGATCAAGTTTACATTTACATATTCTTAAAGTTTATTCTTGTCATTCTGTTTGAAAAAGACAGAGCAATACAACAGAAGATAGTTTGAAAAATTATTTAGTTCATTCTGTGTTTGGGAACTAGAATAATTGCAGGTTGTACAAGAATACATGGGTAGATAGTGATAGTTAACCGATACATTCTATGTTTTGCTTCATTGAGGGCTTTGTAAAGGGAAAAGACTAACGTATGTAAAAACTGTTGTAGCCCAGACAACATAATATCAAAGGAGACTTTTGAATTATGTTAACAAGATGGGAGAATAGATGCTCCCAGCTCAGAACACAAAAATATTAAATAAAATATGAAGTTAAGACATGAAGTTAAGGCTTTAAATTAATAAGCTAGAAGGAAAGTAAAAAAAATAACTGGAAGCCAAATTCAAGGCTCTAGTCCTAAGGGATGAAAGAATCCTGTTTAGCATTACCCCAGACAGTGATCTTCAAATCCTCTGACTTGTTACCTGGTGATAGCATGACAAGCACATACATGGGAACTGTGGCACCTGCTGAGCCTAGAAGTGGCACAATATTAGTTCCAAAATTGACTTTACTCTGCCCAAACGTATATACCCTCTTCTTTTTTCTCATCCAACAAAACTAGGAAGGATTCTATAACTCCTTTATTTAGTAAACATGGGGGGAAAAGCAGAAAACAATAAGATGCTTACTTTCCAAAGCTGGTCCTCGTGACTCTGGCTGGAATCTAAAAAAATATGACCTCTTCTGTATTATTAATTATCCAGAAGGCTTCATAAATATTATGCGAGAAATAGTATGTGGACGAGGTGTACAGATTTTGTTTTTTGGCAGAATTATAGAAAAAACAGTGATAGATAATTATGTAAAATATTAGATTAAATTACAAAAATAGTCTATGCATACATTTCTTGAAAATTTTGACTTGAGTGTAGATACTGGCTTTATTTAATAGAAATGCTATGAGTGTATTGTCCCACATTATACAGTTAATTAAAAAATATCTCAAGGAAATTTGGAAGTAATACATTTATTCATATTGCTTGCATGTGTTAGAAACTTTTAACTAGAATAAAAGTCTAGTTGATTTCACTACTTTGGGGGGTAGTAATGTACTGAGTACTGTACTCTTGAATAATAGAGCAGTTTCTTCTGTTTTTGCATTTTGTGGTGATGATTTATGCATGTACTTGTGCTACATAGGGATAAGCATCGCTCCTTCATTAGAGGTTCCCACAGAAAGTTATGTTTATATTCAAAAATTCTGCCCTGGGATGGATCATATTGTGTGAGAAATAATTACAGGGCAAAAGTGGAGAGCCCCCTGCTTAAAATGTATTAGAAATTGTCTTCTTGATGTGCCTCCCTGCTTCCACAGTGTGATTCTGTCTAATTATCCCTGGGGATCTTCTACTCTCCCTGCCCATTAAGCAGATAATATTTTTAACATTGGAAAATATTTATTTTCAACGGGATAGTTATCCTGAATTGGACTGTGCAAGTAGAATATTTTCTAACAAAATTATTTACCTTTTCAAGGTCTTACAAGTCTTACTTGCTAATTTGTGGAACTGACTTGGGGCACAGACACTATCCCATAGCCTTGAGATATGGTTGGTAATTGCAGAGTTAATTTTTAGGTTCTCGTCAACGTTAACATTATTGCCTCAACAGCTCATTCTTTTTTTTTTTTTTTTACATTGATTCTTTGGGAATTTCACATTATGCACCACAATCCTGCTCCCAGCCCCTCACTGTCCGCCCCCCACTCTTGTAGTGTCCCTCCCCAAAGGAAAGCAAAGAACAGCAGGTAAATAGACAAAAATAAACAACAATAATTTTTTAAAAAAAGGGAAAACACCTCACTCCTCCATCTTTCCTACCTCTCCAACACCTCTTCATTCATTTTGGTGGCACTGGGAGCTGCCGTGTATCATGCAGCATGCCCTCTTGTCTACACAGCATTCCTTGCAAATGTCCTTAATAAGTTAACCGGAAAACCTGTAAAACGTTGCTGTTGCAATTAGTACATTTAAGATAGGAAAGTGTCTCTTTTAAGAACTATGCAGCCTCTAGTTTTGATGGTGTACCAAAGCCAAAGACCTCAATAGTTAATTCTTAAGAGACAGTTTGCTATTTTGCTATCTTAAATATACTAATTGCAACAGCCAGGTTTTACAAGTTTTCTAGTTAACTCATTGGGGCAGGATGCTAGATGTGAATTAAGCATAATCTAATTTACATATCTGAAATTTGAATGCACATGATAATTCACTTTGGTATGTTTCCTTAGTTATAATAACATTTTTTAAAGTTCTCCTCTTCCATGTTCCAATGAAATTTAGAGATGCCAGTGGTTTCTTACCTCTTTGCTCTCTTTGCTACTTAACATTTTAGAACTATTTTCAGTTTAATGTTTTTATACTAAACTGAGAACCTTAAGGAAATCAGATTTAAAATTGAAGACAAATATTTTTGCTTATTTTTGGAAAAAGAATAATGTTCACACTAAGTTTGTGAACAGATGAAGTATTTAAAATATTGGTGGTGCACTATTGTGTTGTCTCATTATGCATAAAAGGATGGTTATGTATGAAAGAAAGTTCAGGCTAAAATTAAGTAGATTTACTAAAGATAAATACTAAGAAAAGACAAATTCAAAAGTCATCATGTCACATGTATACACTTAAAACTTTACAATATAATGACAAAGGGGAAGTTTTTAAAAAATATTTCTCCTAATAAACACATAATTTCTTAATCCATAGAAAAAGTCACTTTCAAAAATACAAATAATAGTGGCTAGAGAGATGGCTTGGAGGTTAAAAGAACTTTCTGGTCTTCAAGAGGACTCAGGTTCAGTTTCCAGACCCACATGGCGGCTAAAAGCTCTCTGTAATTCCAGTTATAGGGAATCCTGGGTTTGAGACTTTAATATATATTTTGAGGGAGATACCTATTCTACTATGAAGTTTTTACTTCTGAAGTTAAGATGTTAAATTGGCACAATGGTCCCTCAGAAAAGATTCCAGTGGCAGAGCTGTGAAAGTAAAGGTGAGAGATGGAGATTCAAAATGGTCCTGGAAGTTCAGAAACATGGATGATTACTTAGATAACTATGGAGTAAAATACTGTTTAAAAGTCAATTACATTGTTGCTGGCAAGTTGCTACAAATCCATCATGAGGTGCGCTGTGTAGTTTGAGCTTCACGTACCAAAGATTCCACACATGACACCAGGAGTTGGCTTCTTTGAGCAGTCTTCAAATCCTTATCCTTTCAAACTAAATGTCAGTTTTATACTCCTTACCAAATCTGAAGAGTAAGCTGACTGTGTGCACACAGACACATTATGTTTGGATTCTCAAAGCATGAGTAGCATACATTCAGAATTAAGTTTGGAAAGATTCGGGGGTGGGGGAGCTGTTTCTGGGTTTTCACATATGTTGCAATTACATGATTCACAGTTCTCAGATGTAGATGATGGAGCATTACTTGACTGACTTAAACAGAGTGTAAGTTTTCAGTAGGAGTAGATCAAACAATTCAAGTTAGGACATAGGTTGGAATATCAGCCAAAATTGTGTCACAGAATAGGTGCTGGTTTTTAATATTGGGTTTTGGAATGTTTGGCTTCTGTGGACATTACAGCATGTTCCTCTGAACATGGCAACTTTGTCCCAGAAGCACTCATGTCTGCTCCACAGCCACAACTGACTGGTGAAACTTATTCTTAACTGAATCTATTTTGCCAGCGACCTACTTTCTGTGTTATCTTAACACTAAATCTGTAGTGTCTCTGACATAAAGTCTCAGTCTGCATCCTCATTTTATAGATGCAAAAGGAGATTGAAAAGTAAGTTCGTGGCATTTTCAGTTTTTCAAAGATGAGATCATTGCTGTATCTCTCTGAGAGTATTTAAAGTATAATGGATGATGTTTCTGTGTCAGACACTGCTGTGTGTGTTTAATCTTACAATGTGGAACACTCATTAAGCTAAAAGACATTCAGGACATTCCATCAAATATGCAAAGGAAGTGAAATAATCACTTCATTCATGTTTCAGAACACCTTCCAAGAGGTGCTTTAAATAGAGATGGAATGGTTTTAGGTTAATTTATGGTCTTGTTTCCTCAGGGTGAATATAAAATAACTATTCTCCCTAGGTTGATCTACTTTGTCAAACTCAGGACATTTTTCAATAAATGCATTCCTTTGTAGTAGGAAGATTTCCTGTGTCCCACCTGGCCTGAGGTCGGGACAAATCTCTCACTCATAATCCCGCAGCCTTTTATAAATTAATCACACAGAGGCTTAATATTATTTATAACTGCTCAGCCATTAGCTCAGGCTTATTACTGACTAGCTCTTACACTTAAATTCACCCATAATTCTTATCTACGTTTAGCCATGTGGCTTGGTGCCTTTTCTCAGTTCTGCCTTGTCATCTTGCCACCTCTGGCTGGTGACTTCTGACTCAGCCTTCCTCCTCCCAGAATTATTCTTGTCTGCTTTTCCCACCTATACTTCCTGCCTGGCTACTGGTTAATCAGCATTTTATTTATCAACACACATTCACAGCATACAGAATGAGATTCCACAGCATTCAGCGAATAATATTACAAATGGTTGATCAAGGTATTTTATGAAAAAAAAAATGGCCCAAGGAGAGTGGGAATATAATTTCCTTAGTCACTTCAGAGACAGTCCAGTGAACTACCTTCTCATTGTGTTCCTTCAGAGTCTTCAAAAATATGGGCGTCTACCAAATTGTGCTTTGCTGACCACAGAAAATCATACATGAGAAACAAACACTCAAGAACCTTTATGAGTTGAAGACCACACCACGGGTGTAAAATAACACTTTAAATGGAATTATGCGTTTCTAGCTTATTTTTTTAACTTAGCCAAGTTTTTGATTCATAATGCTAGAGCCTGTAAAACATAATTGATCAGTCTCAATGTATCAAAGAAAGGGAGAACAGAAGAGGGAGGGGTGGAATTGAAACAGGAGAGTAGCTGAGTTTTAGAAGTGTGAATAAAAACAAGTAGCAAATAAACAAGCTAAACTTTCAATCAGTTGCCGTTTTACCTGGAAGTCGCTTCATTGCCTTACCACACTTACTCTTGAAACACAAAAATCAATTACAGCTCTAGGAGTCTACATGTGGGTCATCATTGGCATCCTGCTGTGGACCTTCCTTTCAGTTTTGCAGGCTTGTATCTCAATCATTTTTGACCACTCACTTTTCCTGGAAACTTTCTTCCTGTTCATAATGTCCTAACATCTAATCTAACATCTAATGTGCTCCATAGGTTTTATACATTAGCTTATTTTTGTCAATTACATATTTCCCTTAGCTGCAATTTTTAAATTTTCTTCTACCTGTTGGTACCTCACCTGTATGTTCCCCTGGGGTAGTATGATCCATTGGACCACATATAGCAATATACACCATGAATTCCAGTGGTCCTGTTTCCTACAACAAAGTACCGACACAGTGTGTGTTTTCGTTTGTGTGTGTGTGTGTGTGTGTGTGTGTGTGCAAATAAATTCCCTGTTACAGGCACAGCTTGTATAATATGCAAATATCCCACTTGTGAATATACCCTCGCTGAGGTTGGCACATCTGTGCTAATGTTTGGTTCAATGAGAGTTATTTTTCAAGCAGCTGGTTAAATGAACATATATTTATTTTGATTATGAGATAGGATGATGAGAAGATTAAATATGTAATAATTTCAACTTTTTAACATCTTGTAGCACAAACAAAATATATAAGCATAATATTGAACATATATCACAATTATAATCTTCTCTTTTTATTCTGACTACTTTAAAGTACATGAAATGTGGAAAGGCACAGTCATATATAGGACATACTATGACTCCTGTAATGTTATGCTTAATAAATATTTATAAAATGATGATGAAGATATAGTGATGTTGGTATTGACAGTAGGACTGAATGTACCTGTGATTAAATGTGCCAACTATTTTTTTCTGGGAAATCTTAGGTGCTCAGTAAATTTCATTCAATAAAATATAACATGGAACTTCACACACTTATTACTCGTAAGTTTGAGACAGCAAGCTGAAGATTGCTAACAGAGATTCTTATTTTTAGACATAGCTTTGCCAGGAAGGAATAAGCAGAGGAAAAACAAATATAGTATCTGAAACCACAGAGGCCTGACTCTCAGAAGAGTTTTTCTACCAGATCCCACTGAGGGTGTTGGCAAATGTGCAAGCACATAGATGCAACCACACACACACACACACACACACACACACACACACACACACACACACAC
>CABHPQ010155855.1:0-15009 GCA_902168405.1 Peromyscus aztecus | reverse complement strand
CACACACACACACACACACACACACACACACACACACACACACACACGTACAGTGTCATACGATTACAATTATGTTTTTCCATCTGCTATACTTAATAAGAATACTACTCCCCCACTCCATCCCTGATCCAGCTTGACCATCCCATTCCCTTATGTTCTCATCCCCCATCCCCTACCCTCTATTGTCCCTCCTTACCCACAGTTTACTCAGGAGATCTCATCTATTTCACCTTCCAAGGGCAACCCATTCGTCCCTTTTAGGGTCCTCCTTGTTAGCTAGCTTCTCTGGAGCTGTGGGTTGTAGTCTGGTTATCCTTTGTTTTATATCTAGTTAGTATCTACTTATGAGTGAGTACATACCATGTTTGTCTTTCTGAGGCTAGGTTACCTCACTCAGGATGATATTTTTTGTCCTAACCATTTGCCTGCAAATTTCATGATATTATTGATTTTTTATTACTGAGTAGTACTCCATTGTTTATATATACCACATTTTCTTTATCCATTCTTTGGTTGGGGGCATCTAGGTTGTTTCCATATTCTGGCTATTACAAATAATTCTGCTATGAACATAGTTGAGCAAGTGTCCTTGTGGTATGATTGAGCATTCCTTGGGTATATGCCCAATAGTGGTATGGGTCGAGCTGGAACAGGGATAGAGTGGGAGAGCAATGAAAGAGATATCTTGATAGATGGAGACATCATGGGGGATATGGAGAAACTGGATGACAGAGATGTTCCCAGGAATCCCCACAGATGACTCCAGCTTAGAGTACTAGCAACAGTAGCAGAGGGTGCCTGAGCTGGCCTACCCTAGTAATCAGATTGGTGAAAACCCTAACTGTCATCATGGAGCCTTCATCCAGTAACTGATGGAAGCAGATGCAGAAATCCACAACCAAGCACCAGGCTGAGCTCCAGGAGTCTAGTCGAAGAAAAGGAAGAGAGATTCCATGAGCAATGGGCATCAAGATCATGATGCGAGCCGGGCATTGGTGGTGCACGCCTTCAATCCCAGCACTTGGGAGGCAGAGCCAGGCAGATCTCTGTGAGTTCGAGGCCAGCCTGGGTTACCAAGTGAGCTCCAGGAGAGGCGCAAAGCTACACAGAGAAACCCTGTCTCGAAAAACCAAAAAAAAAAAAAAAAAAAAAAAGATCATGATGCAGAAGTCTACAGAGACTAGTGGGAATTCATGAACTTTAGACAAACAGCTGTGAAGCCTGCATGGGACTGAATTAGGCCCCTCTGCATAAGTGAGACAGTTGTGTAGCTCGGTCTGTTTAAAAGGCCCCTGGAAGTGGGATCAGGATCTATCTCTGGTGCATGAGCTGGCTTTTTGGAGCTCATTACATATGATGGGTCACCTTGCACAGCCTTGATGCAGTGAGGAGGAGCTTGTTCTTGCTGTGTGATAATGCTCTTGTACACTGGTTTAATAAAATGCTGATTGGACAGTAGCCAGGCAGGAATTGGGGTGAGTAGACTAAAGGAGAATGCTGGGAAGAGGTAGGGCAGAGTGAGGAGTCACTAGCCAGACATAGAGGGAGCAATATGATAAGGCAGAACTGAGAAAAGATACCAAGCCACGCGGCTAAACATAAATAAGAATTATGGGTTAATTTAGGTGTAAGAGCTAGTTAATAATAAGCCTGAGCTAATGGCAGAGGAGTTATAATTAATATAAGCTTCTGAGTGATTATTTTATAAGCAGCCTGAGGGACCGTGGGGCCAGGCGGAACCAGAGAAAACTTTTGACTACATGTACTAGTCTCAACTGAATGTACCAGGTTTTGCTGACTCCCCATGGGAGGTACTACCTTTTCAGAAGAGGGGATGGGAGTTCCATTGTGGGGGGAAGGCTTGGGAGGAGCTTGAGGAGGGATGAGAGGGGGATATGTGGTTGGCATTAAAACAAATAAAAACTTTCAAAATAAAGAAGACTACTTGTGAAGAAAGAACAGTAGAGAGTGAGGTATCTTGATAAACTATAACATAAGGTATCACTTTGTGTCCAAGTCTCCTGGCCACCAAAGAAACAAACAGCCAAGATGTTTCTAAGGAGATTGGCGGAGACCACAGCTGCCACTCCAGAAGCCCATAAAGGTGCTGGTGATGTGAAAGCATAGCTTAGAGTAAAGACAAATGATGAATCTGAAGCTCTTGCGGATTTTACTCTAGTAAACATGACTATGAATTACTACTGAAGGTACAAGGAAGTGATAATTTGAAAATATCCAATGTCTTCCCAGACAAAAATGTTAAGTTGGTATTTTCTCTTACTGAACTGACTAAAGGTAGTTTGGATAGCTGAGAGGGTTTTAACTATAAATTTCAAAGTATGTCTGATCCCTTCCACTGCCTATTGATTAATATGCTTATTCATTCTATTAGTCAGGTTTCTCTAGATGAACAGAATTAAGAGACTGAATATCTAATATAAAAGGGGATTGACTAGAACAGCATACATGATACATGTCAAGGAGTCCTAGAATGGTTCTCTGCACCATTCTAGGCTGAGAATCCGTAAGCTACTTGGTCCATGAGCCCTGAAGCCTCAGCAGCCCTAGTCTACAACAGAAGGCTAGGAGGACCCCTGAGGAGCTAATGATTTTCAGTTCACTTTGGAATCTAAAGAAGCTGGGTTCCCGTGTCATCAAAGAGTGGCAGTGGCAGCAGCAATATGATAGATGTACTCACAGGCAAGCAGCGCAGCTTCTCCTTAGGACCTTATCATATGAAACACTGCTCACTCTTAGGGACATTCTCAAAGGTAATTCTGCTTGCAAAGTTCTCGAAGACACACCCAGAGGCATATATCTCAGTCAGTTCTAGATACCATCAAGTTGATAACCAAGACTGACCATTACAATAATAATCGTTTACAAAAAAAAGCTCCTTTTCAAATACAAAAATGGAGAAAATTTATCAGAAGACTGTGTATTGAGGAACATACTAGAAAGCCAGCCATAAACAGAGGAGTGTGCCCGTGCTTTTAGTGAGAATAAATTCTGTCATGGTTACCTTTGAGACAGAATAATTATTTTTGCATTTTTATATTTTAAGATGCAAGCTATTTTGTTACTATTTTCACAAGTCAAAATTAAAATCACATATATCATCCCTACCCTGAGATTGCACAGCTTAGAAGTAGTGATGTAAATTGGGAAAGTTCTGTCTGACAGAAGACCTTCCACTCTCTGTTGCACAGCAGAACAAGATTTTGTATCACATACAGGAATCTCTGACAATGTTAAACATGTGATTAAATTGCAACAATTTTTTTTCATTTATCCAGTTTTCTTGGATGTCACCAAATTGCTGGTTAAAAATGAAACCTATAAAATTCTAAGTCATTGTTGGTGGAGATATAAATTAGTGTATCCATTTTTGAAGACAGGTAGATTCTTGCAAAGTGTAGTGTAATATTACCATATAATGTAACTATCATATTTATACATATATATCCAAATGATTTCAAAATGTATGTTTATGTTTATATATATGTATATGTCTACGGAAACTTCACTCATTGTATTTGAGTTTGGAAACAACAAAGATGATCTCTAATAGATAACAAAGTAAACAACCTACTCTGCTATGAACAATGGAATGGCATTTATCCATAAAATAATTCAATTATTAAACCATGGAAAAAGTAAATTACTGTAAATTCATTTTGTTAAGTGAAGATTTTTGTTAAACAAAAATACCAGTCACATGACAGCAATTACAGATTGCATAAAACTCAGACAAGAAAACACTATGCAGATAGTAACAGGCCAATGTTTGCCAGTAGTTCAAGAGTAGGGAGGGGTAATTAATAGCAGAATTAGTAGAGAGAATACTTATGGTGTTGAAACTGTTTTACATAATGTTTTAACGTTGAATACATATCACCCAGTGCACGAAAAAGAGTGAATCTTAAAGTCCACAAGTTGAAATAGAAAAATAAGTGTTTGTGGAACTCTCAGGATAGAATTCATACTGTAATAAAATTGTGTTACTGCAGTTAGAAATAATGCTGGTTTAGTAAAGTGGCTGTAATAGGTTCTCCTCTAAGATCCATGACCTCTTTAGCTAAGGGTGGTACTTATCCTTAAACACACAGATATATGAAGCTTTCAACCCTCATCAAAGAAACTTATCTTTGCAACCAACTGAGTCCATGACTAAACTACAACTGGTTAGTATGTTAATATAATAACTGGAAAAAAAAGCAAACAACTGATTGTGTGTTACCAAGCTCCAATAAATACTACAACAAAACTCTTGTACCAAAGGCTCTGGGAACATCTCAGAAAAGGGGGCGGAAAGGTTTTTCGAACCAAAGAGCCAGAAGATCCGCTGTTATTGTGTGTCTCCTAGAAAAGACAGGGAAGTTTCACATGATAACTCAGCAGTAAGGTTACGTGAACAAATTACGATAACAGCAAACCTGCTAATATGGGAGGGAAATATCTTACATGATCCCATCCATAGATCAAATGGTCAGCCTTGAAATTATAAACATAAAAAAATACCGCATAGACTCGGAAGCTTGTATTTATACATTATGTGTTTGTAAATATGCAACAATAACAATTCAAAAAAAAGAGTATGCAATTAAGAGGGAGCTAGGTGAGCATGTTATGAGAGGAGTTAGAAGGAGGAAAGAAAAGAGTGAAGGGTATTATTAAATTTTAATTTAAAACTTAATTAAAAATAAATAAGGATTTACCTGAAATACAAACACATGCACACATGCATGCTCCCTCTCTCTCTCTCTCTCTCTCTCTCTCTCTCTCTCTCTCTCACACACACACACACACACACACACACGAATCTTAAAGGTATGAGAGATAAAGATAATGACTTAAGTATGCCTGGGAATTCAAGGTATCTACATGCTCAAAGACAAAAGTAACTATGCGTAAGCAATATATTCTAGAGGAAAAACTATTTTCCATGGTTATAAGAATTTGTTAACAATTTTGGAGTTGGAGTAATTATCTATGCATACTCAACCTGGGTTTATTACTGTTATATAATTCTATAAAAATGCTCTAGCTACATACATACTCTAGAAATTTTACTTTCAGGTATGTACTCCCCAGTTTTAAATTGGAACCTCAAGAAATATTTGTATGCTCATGAACATAGCAGAAATATTTATATTAGTCAAAAAGGGAGCAAGTATCCATCAATAGAGAGACAGAACCAGAAAATGAGGTATATGTATACAATAGAATATTAATGCAACCTTAAAATAAGAGAAATTTGCAATATGCTGTAACATGAATGAACCCTGAAGACACACCAAATGGGATAAGTCAATCACCAAAGAAGAAATATTCCACAGTTTTACTTAAATGAGGCCAGTGGAATAGTCAAGTTCATAGAGCCTGAAAATAGAAGACTAAATAACACATTCTGGAGGATTGGGGGGTTGGGGGGACTGTCTCACAACTCTAGAGTTCAGATGGGAAAAGTAAAGTTCTTGACCTGGGTGACAGTGACGAATACGCAATGTTGTTAATGTGTTTATGGCCGCTGAACTTTACACATAAAAATGAGTAAAACTGGAAATTTTATACATTCCCATACATACACACATACATATACCCAGAGAAATAGTGTATATTCCACATATATAATGCAACAACTTATGTAAAATAACTTAGACTACCTTTTTCTATAATAGCACGGAAGATGGAATTTTTATAAGCTTTTCAATACAAGTTTGTTCAATGAATAAACAGTGTCTTTGCAAAGTGTGAATACTGAGTTTTGTTAATGTTATTAATTTTTTATTATATACAAATGTATAGCATAAAGGTAAGTAGTTTACTTAAATATGGATTATATGGTAGAGTGATACATATGCATACACATAAATTGTGGTATGGTGGGTGCATACACATACATACAAATTAATTGTCACATGATAGATGTATACACATACAATTACATTCATATTAAATTGTGGCATGGTAGATGCATTTACATACATACTTATTAATTATGAAATGAAATAATGAAAGGATATATGGCCTTGTAATATTTATCTTTCCAAAGAATAGTGTATCTAAACACCTAAAAAAGCAAACTGGACCTTACACATCAGTAAAATTATTACAGTCTGAGCAATTTTACACTTTCTAAGAAACTGTAATTTTGTGAATAAAGAAACAAAAGAGCAAATGAAGTTAAGTTTGTACTAGCAGACAAACAGCCTTATGTTTCATTAGTAATACAAGAGAAAGACATTCCATTAAACAAACCTATTGCCCTCTTTGCTACTACTACCTGCCCCTTAACCCACATTATTGCCTGCATCCATCTGTGTCACACAGAATCCTGTGCACTTCTCTGAGCCACACTCTTAGACTTTTAACACTGGCCATTTCCTTCACGTGGCACAAATTTGTTGCCCCCTAAGTAATTTAGACAGAGAACATTTTGACTTAAAGCTCTATTAAGTTTTACCCTGCGTTTTATTCAATAAGCAAGGACAGAAAGAATCCAATAACACTAACCAAAGAGTGTTCATACTTTGTAAAGCCATTGTTTATTGCATTTGGAAAATTTTCATTGAAAAAACGTGGAATTTCTTTTCATTTTTATTGCTCTTATAGAAATATTTTGTGGTGTGGGTTAATTTTAAATGGCTCTAGGTAAGCATTGTGCTTACTACTTCCCCTAAACTACTGAAAAAGTTTCCAAGCTCCAGGAGTAATAGCCATTATTTTAACACACAAAATACATGGGAGGCAGCCCATTCTTTCATGGGATGCTTGTTGAACAATGGAGATTCTATCTGATGTGATCACACAGTGAGAGGTAAGGACATCCTAAAATAATTCTGTGTCAGGAGAAAAGTTTGGGAATAACAATAAAAGCACAAACAAGAAATTCCCTTAATGAGTAACTCCTTCAACAAGTCATTCTGACATCAGATTGACTGAGGATTTCTTTCGCAGAGTAGTTAGAAGAGATGAATAGTATCATAGAAAATGGTCCAGATGGCATATTTGACGCCCAGTGGAATAAACCAGATGGAATGCTGCTATTTTGTCTATTTATATATGAATAGAAAATAGGTAGAAGGATGGTCCTGAAGTCTTTTGATTATAATGATTTTCCAAAGGCTTCCTGCTGTTTCTGTGCTTGGTGTATAGATTTGATATAGATATATTTAGACTAAAATACTAAAAGTGACTTAGAAAACAGCTAAAGACAGGGAGATATGTGAAAGGCAGGTGATTCTCATTTTAATAGATTCCCAATTCAGAAAAAAAAAAAAACTGAAACAGCACATACCAATTTAAAAAAAAAATTATAAGGAAAAAACGAACCAAGATGCTAAAATAAGTGCTAAATAGATTTTTCAATCGTGATACAGAGTGGGATTCTCTCTGCAAGCTTGAATGAGTGTGGGTTTTTTTTTTTAATTTGAGACATCATAAAAATATAAATCAAATTTAAAAGAGGGCTTTTACAGAACAGAACAAAGTGAAATTGGGATGGAAGGATTTTATTCAAAACTGTGATTTCCTCACTAGATGACAATACATTCATGGGACTTTGTATTTACATTCATACCAGAGGGGCAGTGAAAAGTAGGGTAGCAATTTTTCAACTGGGAAAAAAATCTGAGGCATATAGAACCATTTTGTTTTTTCTTTAACTCAGAAATAAATAAATTAACCTAACCAATGTCCAACTAGTCTGCCTGGGTCTTGGGATTTCTATTGCTGTGAATAAACACCATCACCAAGGCAATTTTTATGAAGGAAAATATTTAACTGAGGTGGCGGCTTACAGTTTCAGAGGTTTAGTCCATTATCATCATGGTGGGGAGCATGATGTCTGGGAGTACAGCATCATGCAGGCAGACATGGTACTGGAGAGGTAGCTGAGATCTCTACATCTTGTAGGCAACAGGTAGTGATCTGAGACACTGGGTGTGTCTTGAGCATATATGAGACCTCAAAGCTCACCCACAAAATGTCAGCCTTCCAAGGCCATGACTAGTCCAACAAAGCTGTACCTCCTAATAGTGCTACTCCCTTTGGGGGCCATTTTCTTTCATTCCACCAGAACCACTATAGCTAATTTCCACAGCCCATTGGCTAGAACAACAGTGATTTCTTGGTGTTCAGAGGATAAGTGTTAGCTATCAGGGTACCAGTCAGCCTCATCCAGTTCTTGATCTGGTCCTCTTCCCGGTGTTGTGATAACATAATCCGACTGGTACATTCAGGAAAAGGGACTCCACTGTATTGTCTTCTTTTCATAATGGTACTAATCTCACAACAGGAGTTCCACCCTCATGACCTCATCAAATCTATTACCTCCTCAAGGGCCTCAGCTGCATTTATGGCAGCATGAAGGATTAGGGCCTCAATGTATTTGGAACACAGCCATGAGCAGGCACACCCATACATATAACTAAAGCAGAAGTCACCTCAACTCTCACTATAAGTCATGAACTGGTAGCCTTTGTTACTTTTTATTCCTTTCTAGTTATTTTTTAAATGCTGATTATGAGCCATTAAATTGATTTTATGTCTTGTAAATAGTTCATACACACAAAAGCACTGCCAGAGAGTTTGATAAATCCAAATAATTGTGCAGAAATGCTCATTGTAATCCTCAATAACTCCCCTCCTCTTTTCAACATATATATTCTGATTACTGAAAAGGTAGTAACTATCAACATAAACCATTCTCCCTCAGTGAGGTTCATAATAGTTGGATGTCAAATATACAATTATAGTTTATCTTTCTGCTTCTTTTTCACCTAAGACAAACTTTTCTTTAAATAATAGCATATGCTGTAAAACAGGCAAATTATTGCTTGTATCCATCTGGATCTTACAGAATCATTTAAAGCAAGAAGTAAAGTTCTCTTGAATTAAAAGAGCAGCATGTGACATCCTGCAGAACACAGGAAAAGGAAGAAGAGGATTTTAGACAGTAGTCTTCCTGTCTCTTCCCATCCATGGTTTTGATAAAGTCCTTTATTAAGAGAACATCAAAGAATGGCAACTCCATGGCAAGAACTGCATTGCCAAACCTTGAGCTCAGGTGTCCCAGATGGTTGTGCCCTAGTAAACTTCCAACATCTTTGTAATATTAAGATAATACCCATTAAACTGTTAGTGACAATGGTTGACTGCTAGAAAGTCTTACAAATTTTGCACATGACATGATGCATTTTCTTGGGTTGTCACAGGTTCGTTCTGATATCATGGTACTTTTGAATACATTATTTAGAAAGTATTTCAAAATGTTCTGGGGAGAGAGAGAGAGAGAGAGAGAGAAAGAGAGAGAATGTCTATTTGTTTGTGTGTGTCTGTGTACATGCAACTAGGACGGAATCTCTTGAGCACATTTTGACTGAGCACCATTACAGGTAAGCAGAATCAAGAATAACTAATGGCCTAGGCCCTGAAAAATTAAAGAGTCTAAAGCAATGTAATTGTCCATTAAAAAGACTAATTGTGGTCGTTTTATGACCTCTGCTTACTATTTATACCCAATTACCTTGTACTGAGAAATGGATGGTGCATATCATTAAGGATGTGATAAATGTCTTTTGCTATAAATTTTATTTGATCACCACTCTAAACTTTATTCATGTTTACATAGTTTCATACTTCATTGCTCATTTAAAATCTGCTCGGAATTTTATACTAGTTGCAAAATGTTCTATACATTGGAATTAAGGATCTACTTGATACCAAATGCAAATCTACGGGCCCCAACAACTAGACAGGAATCATCCAAAATTTAGGTGTGTGATCTATGGGGAATTCATTTAACAGTCTCAGTTCTCAGATTTTCTAAAGTAACACTGAATTGGGTAGGATATACCATTCTAAATGAAGAAACAAAGAAATAGTGAACAAGTTGTATGAAATTTTCCTTTGCCAACATATTTCAAAGTATGAGGTGGGGTTAGTAAGATAAAAGAATGGACTTAAAGACAAATCAAATATACACTAAATAATCAACTGAAAATGTTTCTTTGATTTGTCACCATGTTTAGAATTTGTGATCTGTTTAGCAGGTTATGTTCATGTTTGTGTGGATTTGTTTAGTAACCATTTCTTTCCTTAGAAATGTTCATAGGCTTTTGTTGTAGGAAACTAATAGGTCATTCAGAATATCAAGTTTGCTCTGAATTTTCAAACAGTATATTATTTTGCTTTACCTCAACTCTATAGCTTTTTTCACTGAATAAATTACACATCTAAAGTATAAAATATAGTAAAATAATTAAAATAAATCTTATTAATTAACATTTAAAACATTAAGTAGGTAGGAAAATATATGAACACTTTAAAAGTCAAGAATAAATAGAATGTAAATTTTCTTGAAAAAAATGATCACATGACTTGATAGGCAGTGGAAGGCATATTACTAAGTTCGAGGACAGCTAGATCTACAAAGTGAGTTCTAGGGCAGCCAGGTTACAAAGAGAAATGCTGTCTTGAAAACATCTATCTATCTATCTATCTATCTATGGAATCACTTGGAATCAAAGAAGAGTATTTCATCCTTCATGTGTTTTAGATGTAAATATAGGAAACTAGTCGACACCTTGTATTATCTTTTCTAATGAGAAGAAAATGTTATATAGCAGCACCATTCTTTTTAAATGTCATTGGTATAAACTATTTAATTTGCTTAGGGTCAACACTGAATTATAATCTCTGCTTTCATGCCTCAGAGCTCAGAAAATTCTTCCCAATGATGTCAAGCAAGGTTAATTGTGTGCTTATTTGGTGATATTCTTAAAATATTTTTCTATTCAAAGATCAGCATCATTTTACCTTTCAAAACATTTTTCCTGGAAATCCATCACATTTTTTCATTAGGTTAGATTTGCTACATATTAAAATTATATTAACAATTTGTATTCAGTGATTTGTAAGCATTTCAGACAATACTTCTCATTCCACTATCTTCATTGTTTAATTGCCTTCTTTTTATCTTCTACTACTAATGGTGTTACTTTGATCATTCTTTTAATTATGGTGCTTTATGTAAGTTTTAATTTCAGAAAATTAGAAAATCTTTTAGTTCTATTTCTCTTGTTTCCATGACAATGCCATCATTTTCTCCTTCATCTTTTTAAATGGGACTGAAAACTCCAGGCATTATTTTGTATACCATGTATACTTTGTGCTCTATAATCACTAATTCTGCATTTGTGCATTTGATTTCTAGAAAGACTCTGCACAGATATAAACCATTTTTCTTGGAGTCATTTCCTAAATAATGGTATAACCAGCATTTCCATAGTACTCATGTGACATTAGATACAACAACAATCTTGAGATGGTTTAAGTTTAGGAGGATATATGTGTAGATAGTACAAATCTGAGCGAGAATCGAACAAGACGCACATATATTGTGGTTAACAGTAAAGGCAGATATTTCTTAGTCAATCTCTTATAGATAATGAAAGACATAAAATATTAAAACCACAAATAATATAAAGTTTAATAGGGCCAATTACTCAAGTTAAACTGATCAGTAGAGTCTGAAATTTAGTGTGAGGTTCAATAGACCACATCCAATATTGCATTTTTACATGAAGAAAATATCAAGAGATTTGAGTATTTAGAAAGAAGCTATGCAAGTACCTCACTGCACACATATCTGATCATGCCTGTGAGCCTGGCCTGTGAGCCCCTAAGAATGTAATAAGAGAAAGATATCAATACAGAACTTTTTATTTATTTATTTATTTATTTATTGATCTATATATCTATTATTAAATATCCTGAGTCATGGTCCATTGAACGAAACTAAGGCAGGAACTCTAAAAGGCCAGGAACCTGGAGGCAGGATCATGGAGGATTGCTCCTTATGGCTGACACAGCCTGCTTTCTTATAGGACATAGGTAGGACCATCAGGCCAGGGATGGCACAACCCACAATGGGCTAGGGCCTCAATCATCATTCACTAATTAAGAAAATACCCTAAAGGCTTGCCTACGGCCACATCTTATGGACGCATTCTCTTAATTGAAGTGCCCTGTTCTCTGATGACTATCTTTGGTCAAGTTAATATAAAAAGAGCCAACCCATACAGAGACTGTCTCTGTCTATGCATTGGTTTTGTCCATGGAGTAACATGACAACCATTCTAATCAATACTATACCAATTCACAGGCCATCCAATGGTGTATAGTGCATAACATCTTTGTTGGCAGTTGATGTTGAAGAAGAAAAATTATTTACAGAAATACAAAGGAAGGTAACACGAATCTTAAATGGTCTTATTAAAAAAATCTTGAGAGCCAGGTATTGGGGTGAATTCTGAAAGATCAGCGAAGCAGAACAAGCCACAACTAACCTCACCTCCACAACTATTCATTGGATCCTGTTTCCACGAATCTTCAGACTGAAAGTTTTTGAGTCCTCATCCAAATGGATCTCAACTGAACTGCTGCTAAAAGTCTAAAGCTTAAAAGAAAATTATCTCACTATGGATAATATGTGGGGCGTTTACCCACCACCCCCACAGCTTCCCAGAGTTTTCTTGAGTGTGAGCAGCAGGAAATATTAGATAGAAGGATTTATTGCGGAGAATATCGCGGAGAGAAACAGATAGAAAATAAAGGATAGCCTCGAGAGGGCCTGGAACCTTTTCCAATGGGCCACGACTGTCTCTGCCCCAGGGTTTTTATAGAGACGCCAAGGGGGTGGAGCAAATGACCTCCTCCCCCAGCACAGCCAAGTGCAGACCATCTCAGCCACCTGCACTCAGGCCCGTGGTCCTAATCATCCTCTATGTGGATCTGCTGGGTAAAGCCACGAGGAACCCGAGAACGGCCCCCCACAATAATAGAGTTACACTTTCATGTATACTGCAGTACTATTCATAGTATCCATGAAATAAAAACAACATAAGCATCCATCAAGTGATGAGTGGACAAAGAAAATATGTACACACAAAACAGAGTGTGACCTAGTCAAAAAATGATGATACCTGTCATTGGCCATGGAGGGGACTGAAGATTATTACATCAAATGGGGGGAAAGTACATAAATTTAAGTTCTGCATGTTTTTAATTTTATGTAGAATTGAAGAGCATTCAACACACTTAAGTTTAGATTGGAATGGTTAGCACAGGCTGGGGCAATGGGTGGGGCACAGTAGGAGAGGTAAAATTGATCAATGGTTATGAGGTTAAAGTCAGATAAAAGCAAGAAGCTCTGTTGTGCTATTGCACAAGAGTATAATTATGATTGTGATAATATATGCCCATTTTTCAGTTGTGAGAAGAAATGATTTTGACTATTTTCATTATCAAAAAATGATAGATGCTTTAGTACATAAGTATGGTCAAACTCATCTAAATATGCAATGATGTGCTGTTTTACCTTCACCACAGTGACTGTGCTTTAAATTACCAGCAGCCCAGCTGCTCAGGCCATAGCATGGGAGGAATTTTGTTCCCCCAGACAATTGCTCTGTTGTTGCCACTAAAGGTAGCTTTCACTACATCTCTCTAGTTACAAGAAAATTTGAGATTCAAAGGCTATGGTGAAAACCTGTGACTTCAGAGAGTTAGGGTAGCAAACTGCTAACTTTCTCTCTTTGCTTGAATCCCCAGAAACCCCTGCTTCCTGCTACTTCCTGTCAAATTGTTGCTAATGCCACCTCTCTGAGTCCAGGTTAATTTTATTTAATTAACGCAAGTGCAACACATTTTACATAGTTAAGCAAATGCAGCACAAATGTAACACATCTTTGCCTAGTTAAACAAATATTCCACAACATTTTCACTTTTTTTGTCAAAATAAAAAAAAAAAGGTTTAACTTCAACATAGTAAAACTGTATACAGTAAGAACAATTATCATGTAAGAATTACATTCACAACATCCAATCCCATTTCATTTGGCAAGTTTGGAGAATCACTCCATTGTCTATCCTGTCTTGATGAGTCTAAAGCTCTGTACCTAATTTACCTTCTATAATAACTAAGAAATACTGTGACTATAACTATCTAGTCTTTAACTTCATCAAAGACTCCAGAAGGATATAATATTAGCTGAGAAAACAGAAAGTACAGAGCAAGCAACTTCCAAAATACAGAAATGACAGAGATATCTGGTTCCCTGGACAGTCACCCAAGGTTCCTCTACAATGTTGGGGCATCCATCTTTGGCTTATAAGCCTAGAATATCTAGCAGACTTTTCCATGAAGCAGGAATTTTGAAGGACTATTTCACTTGGATATTCTTAGCAGTCTGGTGCTGTGGGATGTTCTGTATGGCAAATGTGTTGCTAATAAAACACTGATTGGCCAGTGACTAGGCAGGAAGTATAGGCAGGACTAACAGAGAGAATTAAAAGAACAGGAAGGTGGAGGGAGTCTCTGCCAGCCACCGCCAGGACAAGCAGCATGTAAAGATGCCGGTAAGCCACTAGCCATGTGGCAAGGTATAGATTTATAGAAACGGATTAATTTAAGATATAAGGACAGTTCACAAGAAGCCTGCCACGGTCATACAGTTTGTAAGCAATATAAGTCTCTGTGTTTACTTGGTTGGGTCTGAGCGGCTGTGGGACTGGCAGGTGAAAGAGATTTATCCTGACTGTGGGCCAGGCAGGAAAACTCTAGCCACAGTCTGACAGTTGCTTTCCTTTGTGTTCTGCAGAATTATCTGGCAGACTTTCCTATGAAGCAGGAATTTTGAAAGACTGTCCCACCTCGTTTTAGCAAAGTTTGGCAGTTGCTTTTCTTTGTATCCTGTATGTCCAGTTTGGACAGTATACTGTCATCAGTTAAGGGAAGAACAGATTCTTGCTCAAATGCCTAGCTTTGCCGTACTGTAAGCAAACTCCATGCAGAGATTCTTTGATTCCATCATCCTTTTATGATGTAAATTGGTGCAGCCAGGGGCAGTTGTGTCTCACTGTCATGAAAGGCCCTATGTTAACAAAATATTTTAAATGTCATATTCTGTATATGTTTGAAGTGCTTGAAGTGTTGGAAGACCA